>JARHVA010011025.1:0-101699 GCA_037957365.1 Torreya grandis
AATATGATATTTTTTAACCCCTTAAAAATGAAATTTGAATGGGATTTTATAGGGATATGTTGTTCATGGATTTAATGTACTCACATTAGGCTAACAAGAAGAAGGATAGGAACCAAAAGAAACTGATTATTAGAGGTAAAAATGCACTTGGATAAGAGCACTAAAAATGGACATCCTAAGGTCTGACACTATAATCCAAGTTGGGCACTATTGTCTTAAGGGTAAAAGACCTAGAGGGATGGAATCATTAGTAGAAGTGCTGCCTAAAGGAGGTGGAATCACTATTTGGAAGGTTATAAATGACTAGGAATCACTCAAAAGGTGCCTAAAAGGGTCATGAGAGCAAGAAAGAGGGACCTATGGGTTGGGTGTCATAAGCCATACTCAAGATACCAAATATCATATTTTATATGATTGTATTTTCCCCGCCCTTTATTATAGTGATGCAAAAATAGTGAAATACTAGGCTAAAGGAAAAATAGAAAGCATACCTAAATTTAGTTACAAGGGTGAAGCTCATGAAGCTATGTGTTATTAGGTGTGCATAGAGAGAGAGCATGTCATGAAGTGTAAATCTACAAGATAAAACATATATTATATCAATTATTACTAGATATTTTATATTTATAATAAGAATGTACAAAGTTGGGTGTGTGTGTGTGTGTGTGTGTGTGTGTGTGTGTGTGAGAGAGAGAGAGAGAGAGAGAGAGAGAGAGAGAGAGAGAGAGAGAGAGAGAGAGAGAGAGAGAGAGAGAGAGAGAGAGAGAGAGAGAGAGAGAGAGAGAGAGAGAGAGAGAGAGAGAGAGAGAGAGAGAGAGAGAGAGAGAGAGAGAGAGAGAGAGAGGAATATTAAGGAATGAATACACCCCACCAAGTATGTAGACCAATACAAAACTTATGGTGATGTTAAGTATACTGAAGGATGTTGGATATGTGTTGTATTAAAAGTAATATCAAGAATAAAGCTAAGTGCTCAATTACCTAAGAGTGGCTAAGGAATGTAAAGGTTGGTCCTTTAACTCCATCATCTCCCACTAAGTGAAGCTAGGTGGATCATGTGTGTGTTGATCAATATTTGGCCTATGTGTCTAATCCCTCTAGATAAGTTACTCAATAATACAAAGGCTAGTTAGTCCTTTGGCTCCATTATTGCCCTATGAAGTGAATCTATGAACTGATACCAATATGAAATGTGTGTAATATGAGATGGTTCATAAATCCCATGAATGTTCTGTAATATAGCAATGTGGCATGGATAGATAAATGTGTATTGAAAACTAGGCCAATCTTGGCCAACTCAGAAATGAGGAGATTAGGCTTGTATGAAAGCCACTCTTAAACTAAGGAATAGGCTTATTTATAATCCATTCAAAAATGATGCCAACCACCTGGAGATGGAATAAGGAATGAAACTATTGAGAATACCTAGGTAATGTATTAAAATCAAAAAGAAAATAAGTCATATATGTCATGCACATTTCCCCAAATCAGTAGTGTCTAAAACATGGATTATAACCTAGAAGTTATACCAACTACCATATCTAAAACTAGAAGTGAGAGCCATAATTCCATGAATAATTCCCCCTATATCTATATTTTTGAAGAAAAACTATACTAAAACTACTGAATCTGAACTGGTTTGTTTGTGACAAAACTATAGCTGAACCTAATTTTTTGCTTATTTTTGAAAAGAATTATTTTTTTATTGTTTGGATAGGATCACCAAAAATAGATGCACTACTATCTGACACTATAGTCTAATCTTGGTGCTCTTATCCTGGGTTGATTCTGATGACTGTTCTAAAATTTTCACTATATGTCTAGTTTGTTCTACCTCGTTTAAAGTCTAGTTGTTCTAGGTGTTTTAAAAGTGGATTTTTGACTAGTATGAGCTCTGATCTCTATGACAAAACCCCTATTTGTTATTCCTCTTTTAAGGGTAGGAATGAAGACCCTAAAATGACTAACCTTAGAAAAAAGATCCCTAAAAGTGTGTTATGGTGCAAAGATATATGATATAACAATGATAATCAACAAGATATCTCAAGATATAACATGGTTTATAATAGAGATTGTTAGATCAATAGGGGTATGCCAAGATAGATATAACAATGTAATAACATGTTTAACAAATTAAACTAAAACTGGAAGTATGGTTAGTTTTTAATTTTTAAGGAGGTATGGAGCATGATGTTCATCATGGCATCCAAGAAAGCAAGATAATGCATGATGTGGATCATGGAATTGGAAATAATTGACAAGCAATCAAGCAACAAGCATACAAGGTAAGAATCAAGAAGCATAAAAGAGTGGCTAAGGGGCCAAGTAAGTAAGGGACATGGGCACATGTCACTCAAATTATAAAACAAACATATAAGGCATGTTCAAATGCCATATACACATATAATTAAAAATAAGCAAAGTTGGCATGAGAGGCACAAACCCATTGAAGAGTACAAACAAAGGGAATCAAAAAAATTTCTAAGAAACACAAATGAATAGAAGAAAAGGACATTGGTGAATGTCCTAAGTCATATACAGGAAACAAATAAGAACTAAGAAATACAATCACATCTAGCTATGCAAAGTAAGAGAGGAAAACATGTAAATACTAGAAATACAATTTCATCTAACTAATCAAAGAAATAAGTGAAATTATGCAAGACATATTAGTACAAGACTAGGTATATGCTAATAAATACACAAGTGTAATATACAAGTGAGTGTTGATAGAATAATCTATGTAAGCTAGTATATAATGTACATAACCATGATAACTAGAGTGTGTGGTGTAGGAATGACATAACCTGGATGGTGTAGTCATGTGAAAGATTCCACCAGTGGATATGTATATCGATGTGTGTCTCAAATGCATAAGTAGGATGCTCCCTCAATGGGTAGAGAAAAGCAATCAAGGATCTAGAAGTCACTACATACAGTCAAAGAAGATCAAGTGAAGCATGGTAATGTAGATAAATTGACAAACAATACATAGAACAACAAATGTAAGTCTAGCATGATAGTATAAATGCAAAACATGGATGATGTATATTGTTGAAATGTTTTTGGTATTTGGAAATATTTGAATGTTTTTGTATTTTGAATTATTTGAATGTTTTAGGATTTTGAATTTTTGAATGTTTTTGGTTTTTGAATTATTTGAGTGTTTTTGGATTTTAAGATATTTGAATGTTTTTGTATTTTTAATTATTTTAATTTTTTTGGATTTTGAGATGTTTTAACTATGTACAATCAATCATAGGAAGACTATCTATAAGAAATATTGGGAAACTATGTACAAGTAAATAAAAGAGACTATGTACAAGTAATTGAAAGGAAGTTATATACAATCAATCATTAGAAACTATGTAAAAGCATATAAAAAGAGAAATATGTACATAATGACATAAAAGACTAGGTTAGAGAGGGTAAAAGGTCAAAGTACGGAGCCCACCAGGGATGAAGATGGAGGAAGGGATCATGACCATCATCAAATGCCTCAAGATCATCATCATAAGTATCATCGTATGTTGAAGATTCTATGTACATGGTGTCATCTTATCGAAGGTGAACTGAAAGTTAGTCTGGTGGTGGGGATGTTGATTCTCCTCTAAGATGTTTAGATCTAGTAGTATAATGATTCGATGGAAGTGGTGAAGTTAGTGATGGTGGTGATGTAATATGAATAGTAGCCTGAACCTAGAGTTTATCCAATCTCTATTGTAAAGTTGTACATGAGTCAGTGTCATGGCCCATGATTATGTGAAAGAGAAAAAATAGGTGACTATCATGTAATGATAACTTGCTAATAGATCTATGTCATACTGTAGGTAGTGTGATTAATCCTTTATCAAATAACATTTATAACATAATTTGTGGTTGATGTTATGTTTTTCTTGCCTAAATCTAAATGACTTGCTCTATATCTATAGAGGTAAACATGTGGACTGTATGTACCAAGTGATCTATCTGTGGCCACAAATGTGTAGTATATCTTTAGAGTGTCGTGAAAGATGCTAATAATGATGTAATATGTGTAATGAGAGATCTAGAGTCATCTCAATACTTTCTTGGGCTAACTAGTGTAAACCTAAATTCACACAAATAGTCATCTGTGAGTGTGGGTGTCATACCATCATATGAAAAAGATTGGGAATCTATATCAACATCATGTACATATGGTAACTTAGAATTTACCATAAGGGGTAACTGTGATATGAGAGTCTCATAAAATATAATAGTATAAGATGGTAGTGATGTGCAAGTATATATAATTGATAGAGGAAATACATTTGTAAAATCTACTAGTACTACTGGAACTGCTACTAGTGATTGTGTAATTGTAATAGGTGTAGGAAATATGACTAATGGTGTAATTGGAAATGTTGAAACTACTATGACCGATAGAATATTTGGAGCTGATGAAATAACTATAAGTGGAGGAGTGAGAGATGTGTTAGTATCTCTTACCTCATATATATGTATTTGATCAAGAGAAATGCAATGAGGTGGTGACTGAACTATGATATGAGGTGTCTCATCTATAAAAATAGTTGAAGATGAATCTATAATTTGACAATATCTAAATGGTTGGTTGTCTAGTAGGCATATGTATAGGTATCCTTCATGGATAAAGTTAATAAATTGATAAAGAGTAGAAGGAACTACCCTCATAGCATGTATCCAATGTCATCCAGGTAAAATCTTATAATGAAGAGATCTTGGCATGACCTATAACAATGTAGAGATGGTTTTCGGCCCTACCATGATATCGAAGACAATGGTGCTCAATGTCTATCATGGTATATCATCAAACCCTTTAATATTCTTATATGATTTTTATATGGATGCCATATCTATGCCCATGGTCTATAAGAATGCGATATTACATATATTAAGTTTGGAACCAATATCAACTAGAAATCTCTTTACTACACTAGTTTTGACTTGAAATTGTATGAATAGTGGTAAATTTTGATCAATAACTATCTGAAATGGCATGTCCTCATGATAAAAAAAATAGCATCTATAATTTTTAGTATGTTGACCACTGATGCAAAATAATAAGGCTTTGAATCAGTGGGCATAGAAGTCTGAGTGAGTGCTTGATAAAGAATGTCCTTGAACACATTGGCTTTTTGAAGTAGTTCTAACATGGAAATCTTATTTGGTATGTTTCTCAACTGATGAATAATATCATATGACTTGTGAAAATTTGCCTATGTGGGTAGGTTGGGCCTAGGATGGGAAGGAATGGGAGGGTTTTGGGGCTCTTGACTAAGTGAGGGAGGCATGGTGGCACATCGAGTAACAACTCTAACTACATTATCTACTACCTATTTAGGATTAGTAGTAACTACGAGATGAGAATGTAGATAATCGATAGGTCGAGGTGGTGTAGGGACAAAGGGTGTCAACTGGGATCTCTGACAGTGGGTAGTGACCTGGGGAAGAGTAAAAAGGACCATGAAACATAGCTCGGCAAGGGATAGAGGCTCCAAGGGAGGTGATGTAAGAGGTATCTTAATATGTTTAACAATAACTTTCTTAATACCATCCCATATTATGAAAAGTAAGCATGAAATGCAAAGAATGAAGCTTTGTATTAACATATGGTAAAATTCGTCATTCATGTACATGATAGGACCAAGTATGGTCGCATTATTATTTGCAAATAATGCAAGAAATAGTTGTAAATAAGTGAGATCCATTTTTATTTTTATGTTTAATTTGATTTGTAGATGTAAGGTGATACCTCAAAAGCAATGGGACCTAGTATATGCAACCATGGTTTTGAAAAATAAATATTTTTAAAATTTACTATGGAATTTGAAAAATTAAAGTGAATTTTTTATTTACATGTGTAAGTAAAACAATCCAAAAATTATTGGAGAATTTTTTATTTGAAGGGACCTAGTATATGCAACTAGAGTTTTGAAGAAAATAAATTTTTAAAAATTGCTATGGAATTTTTAAAATTAAATTGAATTTATGATTTAATAAGTAAAAAAATAGAAAAATATTAGAAAAATCATCAAATAATTTACCCTATGGTTTCTAAAGTTTTTTTTCACAAATGAAGTAAGTTGGGTTCACCAAATGATTTAACTGTTTTGAGAATATTAGAGTATTATTATTAATTTAGTTAAGGTTCTACATTAATTAAATCATTAGATAATATTTAAATAATTAATCTAATAATTTGTATAATTTAATTTTAATTAACCTTTCTAAAAATAAAAATAAATAGAGAGAAAATGTAACTTAGCTTAAAATAATTTGAAATGGTTGAGATAGGTTCTAGAAGTTATTGTGCAAGATTGGCACACTATCATAAATCAAGATATGGATTTTGATTTATGAAAAGATAGGATCACCAAAATAGGACACCATGGGTCTGAGTCTATATTCATTTTTTACCATTATTGTCCTGGAGTCCTAAGCTTTCTAGGTTTTGTCCATTACCCCTGTGTGAGCCTACTTGTGAAATTTTAGATGTTGGATGTATTTGAAATTCCCTTTAGAGATTATTTAATATTAAAACCCTAAATTATATTATGATTTGATAAAATTTTAAGGAAGGGGGGGTTAGTTTGTGTAAGATGCACTAAATATGCACGTTGTCTATATATCAATACTCTGAAGAGGGATCGAGCCATATGTAGTTCTCCCAAATGATGTGCTTTATGTAAAATTGCATATAAAAGTGTAAAATGATAAACTAGGTGTGATTGAGGTGGCTAGGGAGTGGTGTAATAGTTTTAATAAGATTGTAACTTTCTTACATGGTTGCATGCATAAAATAGGGAAATATGCTTGAGTAGTCTTGCTTATATTCTTACTTGATTTGTGATATTTTCCAACCCATTACAAATGAACTTTGAATGGGATTTTAATGGGATATTTTGGTAATAGGTTGAATGTACTTGCATTAGTCTAACAAGAAGGATAGGAAGTGGAAAGAACTGAACATTGGATGTAAAATTGCACTTGGACAAGAGCACTGAAAATCGACAGCCTAGGGTCTAGTGCTATAGTCCAAGTTGGATGCTATTGTCCTAAGGGTCTGGGACCTAGGGGATGGAATCATCACTATAAATTCTACCTGGAAGTGGTGGTATCACTATCTAGAAGGCTATGAATGATTGAGAATCAGTGAAAATGTGCCTAGAAGGGTCATGAGAGCAAGTAAAAGGGACCTATGGGTTGGGTGTCACAAGCCACACTAAAGCGACCAATCTTTACATTTTATATAACTACACGTCTTTCATATCAGGGGGAGTGACTCTATTTATGGTGGAAAATATAAACACTATGATCATCGATAAAATATTCATCTATTATATGATTTAGAATTCATTACATGCCTCTGATCCCTCCATTAATCAAAATGAACAACAAAACTTGGATACAAAAAAATTCTCAACCTTATAATTTATTTTAGTGATTTAATGGGATTTATTATTCAAAAATATAAGTGAATCAATGCATATTTATAAGGCATTGTTGGGAGTTATTTTATAAGAGTAATAGACTTCACTGAAGCTATTTTTTCCTTATTTAAGAGAATTTTTTAAATGCATAGTTTACAAGGCATCACCCCTTTTGTTGGGTTATCAAAATTGTCAAACGCTAATGTTATAATATTCTATCCAAATAAGGAATACAAGTATAAGCCATAAAAAGGAAATTATAATAGGGCGTCATTTTTATAATTGGTTGAGTGAGGTAGAAATTTCATACAAGTATTTTGATATTATATTTGGCTAGATATAATTGGCTGTGATCACTTAATTTATGATATATTGGTTGAGTGTGTTAGAGAATTCATACAAGTATATTCATTTTATAATAGGGCATTACTATCTTTTATTAATCTAAAGTATATTACATTGATTCTTGAAAGGATCAAGGCAATATGTAGGCCACTTATTATCAAATGCAATGTTACATACTTATCCTGTAGTATGATGAAAAAGTGCTAATATGTACATGACTTGAGGTAAAAAAAAAGATATCAATAATAACATGGAAAAAGATATCCATTAATGATGCTATCTAAACTAAAACATATTGGATTACTAATCTAGTTATTTAAACTACAAGTCATAAGTGGGGCATCCCACTAACTAGATTTATTTGATCCTCATGACCAAGCACTAATGTAGATAAGATCACTTTTATGATTTGACATGGGTTGTTAAGAGGAATCATATTCATTCTATGTGTAACCAAGGTTATGATATGATTGACATTGATAAAACCATAATTGTATATATTTATATTCACAAGAAACATTTCTACCTAAGGAATCTTTGAGTTTGATATATAAAAATTGGTCACGAACTGAGAGTTGTGAATTTGTGTGAATTAAGACCTAGGTTCCTAATATAACATTTAATGATAGATGCATATTATAACTAATCATGAGTCTTCACTATCTAGGGATAGGTGTGTGTTTTGAGATCCTTAATTAGAGTTATAAACACCTTAGGGAGGTCTTATTTAAGAGTATAAATGAACAGTGGTATAATGTTTGCATATCATTTGTGTACTCACACATGGGGCATGTACAAGTGTTTATATATAAGGGTTATAAATTTAATTAAGGTATGGTTGAAATAAGTGTTAAGGTGCCCATGAGATAGAATGACAACTATATTAAACATTATTCTATAAAAATATGACCAAATATTTGATGAAAGGTCATAATGGGTTTATAAATTCTTTGTTTCTCTATAAATGATTGATTATCTGTGAGTTTATATGTATTATTTATTAAATACTTATGTGTGGTACATATTATGTATATGTTAATATGTTTTAATAGTTTCTCATATTTAGCATGTAATATTTTACCTAGGTGGTATAGACTATAGTCATTAACTCTAGTATGGGATATAAATTAATATAAGATTCATTCATGCATTTGAAAGAATAAATGCATGATTTAGTTACTTTTATGTAAAACATATTATATGATGTATTTTATAAGTATGATGTAAATTAAATGAATATTGTGTTTGAATTGTATTTGACCAATCTACATTGCTGATACAGAGTAAAAAGTGAGATTGACTTCACTAGCTTGTTAGTCTCATAACGATAAATGAAGACAGTCTGATCAAGTAGTGTGTATAAATTTGATTTATCTAGATCTTTATTATTTATTAAACTTTGGGACAAAGTATGTTTAGTGAGATATTATCATTTTATGAGTGTTATTCACATGTTTTTACAATATTTTGCAATAAAATGAATTTATAAGATACATTGCATGTTTAATTTAGAGTCATACATCACATGGCTACTTGCTTGTCTCTCTAGATTAACATGTTATTACTATCGACTCATCCATGTAGGGAGGGCCATTTCTTGATGGGATTAGTGTGGGGGATCATTGCTATGTGGTTGGTTTTGAATTTTTTTTTAATGATGCTCTCCCTTCCCACAATAATACTACTTATTGAGACAACACTTGAGATTACCACATATACTTGAGTTCAAAAACTATGCTCCAAGGGAGCCATATATATATATATATATATATATATATATATATATATATATATATATATATATATATATATATATATATATATATATATATATATATATATATATATATATATATCATTTAATATTCTCATGAAGAATGTAGTTACTTATTATTTTACTTGGATAACAGTGGCTGTAGATTTTTTACAATTGTTGTAGTGTAATGTGATTACTTTATATATTCACATTATGATGTGTACTCTCATGATATTAGAGATAAGTATTATGTGATGTATTATGCTGTTGTATCTAGTATCACGCCATGTATATTTTTATGGTCTATGTAGATCTTCATGGTGTAGTTCATATTTGTTATATATATATATATATATATATATATATATATAATGAAAAAAAGGTAATTCTATGTCTAAACCAACGGAGTTATTACATGTGGTATCAAATTTATGGCTCGAACTCTAAGACCTAGTGAGTTCATTAGCATTCTCATATCTTTTAATTCACCAATGTAAACCTAGTGACATGAGGTATTGCACTAGTATTTAGATTTGTGGTGCCTCAGTGTGGAACCATGTTACACCATATTGAAATTTTGAAAAATTCATAAAATATATGTGGACATTGAGTGTGTACCATTAAGAGCACTCATACCCCTCTGAGTTATTTAGAATATTGTTTTATCGAGTGTTCCAAAGGTGATGGTAGTATTTAAGGAATGGGTAGATGGGTATATACATAGTTCGTGAGTTATGAACAAAACATTTCTACTATATTTTGATTTCTTAAGATCAAACACCTTGAGAGTGTTTACATCCTTCTTAGTAATCAAGTCACCTTCATCATTTGTGTTTTGTGTGTTTTGAATCTTGTTTTAAAGTTCATGATGCTTCTCAGTTATATATATATATATATATATATATATATATATATATATATATATATATATATATATACACACACACATATACATACATATACATACATATATATATGTATGTATGTATGTATGTATATGTATATATATGTATGTGTGTGTGTGTGTATATGTGTGTGTGTGTGTATATGTGTATATATATATATGTATATATGTGTATATATATATATATATATATATAATTAATATATAATATTAATTATAATATATATAAATATATTATAATTAATATTATATAGTTTATAATTAATAATATATATATATATATATAATTTATAATTAATATTATATATATATATAATATTAATTATAATATATATTATAATTAATATTATATAGTTTATAATTAATATTATATATATATATATATATATATATATATATATATATTTGTGATTTAATTTTTGTGCCTTATTTCACTAATACTAGGAATAAAATATATTATAAGACCAATTTAGTTTTGGTACCACCAAATGTAATGAGAATTTTCTTGCAATAGATTGTTGTTTTTTGGTTGAAAGTTCCTATGTGTTAGGAGCCTATTTAGGGTTGACACACTTTAAGTTATGTGGTCAAGGATGAAGTTTCATCTCTCTTAGTGGGATTAGAGGTGAGTTTTCACTCCCTCACTTTTATTTGACATCATTTTAAGCCATGAGAGGATTCTTATTTTTCATGATGTTGTTTTATTATATTCTCTTAAAGTTGTAGGAGAATGTTTCCTACTTTTTGAGAGAGAAGTTGTAAGATTAGATGAATTGGTACACCTTTGTGGATAGTATTTTATTTCTCTCGATTGTGGAAATAAATGGTGAGACTATACTTATGGATTGGGTAAGTAGTTAATGTTTTGGCAACATTAATTTGTGGTGTTTACTTTTTCCTTTGTGGGGGTATATAGAAGTTTTGAGATGATAGTTCTCTATTTTTCATTTATGACTCTTTAGAGTCACTATTTTATCTAATTTATGATTTTAAGACCACGTGGGGTGGCAAACCTTGGAACTATATATTAAACTATAAGATTGAGAACTATAAGTTGCTTATAATTATTATTTTATATTTCACCCTTTATTAGATTGATATTATTCTCTTTTAGCTTAACGAATGTTGTATTGAAGAGAAATTTTATATTACCTTTCACTAGAAGTGAGTAGGGTATATAATATGTAGAATATCTTATCAGTCTAGGATTTGAGATGAAATTTTAATTTGTTGCATTTCAGCCAAGCAAGCAAGGAGATATGTCTCATTTATTATTTTATAAGGTGAAAGGGATGGTGTAATCCTTGGAATTTATATGTTATGTTAATTTTAACATTATTTCCTCTTAACCATGAATATAACACTATAAGGCAAGCTAGGAAATACGACACTAATTATGTTTGGCTAGTGACAAATTAATACAATTACAAATTGATTGTATGATTTCTTTTGAATGTACATTGATAAATCTAAAATTATTTAACATGTAGTATTGCTTTCTCTGATATGTTAGTATTAAGTTTTGGTTCATTAAACCTTGTATACATTTTTGAGATCATTAAGTCATGGAGACCTAAGGTAAGAGTGGTGAATTAAGAATGAGAGTTCTAAGTTATAGGAAAGTATCCTACTTAGCCTCATGTTGATTCAGATTGTTACTGATTTTGATATGATATATGGACTTATCAAATCTGATATTTGACAAGAAAAAATTATTGAATTCAGTCATATGATCATAAGAATGTATACTGTGGATGGATATCCCATGATTTTGATATACATTGAAAATAAAATATTTTGAATTCCTATTCATTATCATACTTGTTAGGGCTCCATGGAGTAATAACATTATTGATATGTTATACGTATTAGGAGCTAGCGATAGTATTAAATTTTACACATTATTCTTGTTAGGTTCCCTAAATTATTTTCTCTATAATGAGAAAAACACTCCCTATGATAAAGAGATGTGTTGAGGGCCAGAATTTTTTTTGAAACTCTCCCTAATCAATTATTTTGGATTGTATGATGATTTTATGTGATTTTTGGAAGTCGGTGCAATTTTTAATGAATTATGAACAAGGGCTTCTTTTTTTTTTTATGGTTCTAGACATTGGGGTGGTCATGAAAATAACATTCAAAGTAAGTAATGCTCTCAAACCTTGTTTGCATAACAATAAAATGTTATTGAGTTAGGTCTTGTGAGACCAATATGCCAAGGATATTGCAACTTGAAGGAACTATGGTGAGTTCTATAGGTATTTTATTTATTTGTATAAATTGATATTGTATACCATGTATTTTCTATACTAAATAATATTGTAACTTAGAACTTTTATTTGAATAAGAGTTATTAGAGGAGGCAATGACTAGCTTTAAGAGGAAGGATGTTACATCACAATTTCTTGCCAAATCGATTTGCTAGATTATTCATGAAAATTTATAGCAGATGAATCTAGATTTAACCATTTTAAACTAAGTTTAAGATATATGTTATTATAGGATAGTAAAATGTTGCTTAGTTAGATGATATATGATTGCTTACTATAAGTTGGTTAATGTATGTGTTTACATTTTAAGTATATTAATGTATTATTTCAATTATATTATTACTTTATGTTTATCATCTGATGTGATCTAATTACTTACATGTTGTGAGGTGGATGTAGGTGAATTCATATTTGGAGCATGTTGGAAGGAGAGCATCATCGAAGAGGGTGATGTAGATGGAGACATTGAAAGTCTACAAAGAGCTATCGAAACCTTTCACACACATATTAGTTAGTACATGGTAGAAATGCATTAAAAATAATTAATTATGGTGTTTTTATTTCTTGCTTGAAGTGTTGCTTTCTATGGTTATCAAAGTTAGTAAAATATTGTAATGAATTTCTTTACGCATTTAACATAGCTTGTCATTAATAATGTTAAGAACAATTTTGACAAAGATAAATTTAAATATGGGTTATTTCTACTTTTCAAAAAATTTCATTTAAATTTTTATAAAATATTTAGATGCTAATTTAATTTAATAAATTATGACAAGTGAACATCCCATTTTAATAATTACTAGAAAAATAGAAATTATTTTTAAAATAAAAAATGAGGAAAAACAACAAATAAAATAAAAGAAAAACTAGAGATTAAAAATTGAAAAAGGGATGAAAAGTGGAGGGCGCGATGGTTGAAGGCATGGGAAGAGACGACCTGAAGCTGGGCGGCCAAAATGGTGTTCCTAGGCTGGAGTGACCTCTGTCTGGAGCAGTAGCGCAGGAGGAGGAGAGGGTGTTTGTGGCTGAAAATTCCAAGCTCAGAAAAATCAACGGTTGTCTGCCCAGGAGTCAGGAGAGACTGGTTTTAGTCCTCTCCCAAGACTCAGTGAGAGATGAGGTTGAATACTTGACTGGCCATGCCCTTATATGCAAATTTTTGGTCTTACGTATTTTTTTAGCAGCATTGGAAGCCTAGATAAGGAGGACCTGGTAGATCAAGGGGGATTTTGACATTATGCTGGCAGGGAACAACTACTTCATGGTGAATTTCTACTCGGTAGCCAACCGGAATAGGATTTTTGAAGGGGGGCCATACTTCTACGATAGAATTGGTCTCTTCCTTAAACCGTGGCATGCTGGTTTCAACTCAGCGGATGATCTCCCTACCTGTGTTCCTGTTTGGGTTCGTTTACCGAGACTGCCTCTGGAGTTTTGGCGGGAGGATATCCTCCGTCAAATAGCGGCCTTGCTTGGAGTACCGATGGCAATAACACATCAAACTCTGGATAAAAAGGTAATATCCTATGCCCGTATTTGTGTTGAGATTAATCTGAATAACCCCTTTCCAGATTCTTTTGAGATTTGTCTGGGAACCTCATCTTGGATATAGCAACTCGATTATGAAGCTATCCCATTCCACTGCCACATTTGCCACGTGTATGGCCATTTGCACAGACAATGCCCGCAGGTGGTCAAAGAGAATGCCACTCAAGGAGATGTGCCTGAATCTCGGGCTGCCAATGGGGACAGAGGATTCAGACAACAAAAACATGTTGGGATAGTATAGGAACAATCAGACAGACATCATAAGGGAGAAAATCTACTTTTTACAGTTGGTGCGAATATTGGCACAAATAGCTCTAGGGGTCTAGATAAGGATGGCTTTACTACAATTAGGCACCATGGGAAGTCTCGTGGGGTGAAAAGGACAAATTTGGATAGACAGAATGAGGCTGATTTTAACAGATTCAAAGTTTTGGACAGCATGCATATTGAGGATGGCATCCCGGTGTCTCTGCAGGCAGAGGAAGAAGAGATAATGGCTCCATTCACCCCAAGAGAGGAGACTCTTGCCTTGGTTCATAGGCCGACCCAAGAGATAGACCGGGTTATGTAGGATGCGCCTGATGCTGAATTGTTGCCTCAAAGGGACTCAAAGGTCAGTTGGACAGACCTGGCAAAGGAAGTGGAGGCGTCAAGGAATGATAAAGGCTCTTCCTCCAGCCTTGGGATTCTGCCTAGACCTTTTAAGAAGCCTAATGGTTGCAATTCCGCACGACCTAGGTGCAGAAAGGACCAGGAGAAATTGAAAATTGCAGGGGATTTGTTAATAGAGGTAGGGCATGTTAAGCCCCTGGAGGAACATTTCCCACATGTTTCCCAATGATTGTTATTTCCTAGAATGTGAGGGGTCTGAATAGCTCTCCTCGGCAAAGAGCTATCTCTAAATTAGTGCTTGCTAATTCTTCGGATATTCTTTGTATCCAGGAGACTAAATTCTTAGTCAAATCGTGGTTCTCTTCTATGCTGAACTACTGGTACTTCAGATACAACCAATGTGTAGGGGCAATTGGGTGTTCAGGTGGACTGGCCATGTGTTGGAATCTAGAAAGTTTAACCCCTCTTAGATGGTTAGCCAGTAATTCTGCTCTTACAATGATTGTTGCTTCTAAGGAGTTAGGGGAAACTATTCTTGTTACTAATATTTATGCCCCTGTGGATCTTCTAGGACAGTGGAAGTTGTGGGATCATGTCCGGTACATAAGAAGCTGTCATCCCTATTTACCCTAGATTTTGACAGGGGATTTTAATGCGGTTCTCAACATGGAGGAGAAGAGAGGAGGTCTGGCTGGCTTGGTCCAGCAACAAAAATCTTCTGGCAAAACATTGAACTTATACGCCTCATAGATGTTAAGCCCCTCAATGGCACCTTCACTTGGAGTAACAGGAGGAGTGGTGAGGATGGCATCTTGGAACGCCTCGATAGATTTCTGGTTTCCTATTATTGGCAGTATAGTTACACTTCCCTTACTTCAGAGATTCTTGACTAGGGTGGATCGGATCATTGGCTGATCAAGCTATCCACTAATCAAATATCTAGCCCAAGGAAACCCCCTTTTAAGTTCCATCTCATGTGGCTTAGAGAACCTTCCCTGCATGAGCTAATGGGGCAGTGGTGGCGGCAGGGCAAACCCAACCATGGTACAGCCATGTTCTCATTTGCTAAAAAACTTCAATATGTCAAAGGTAGGCTGAAGTATTGGAATCTTAATAGTTTTAGGAACCTCCACACTATGAGAAAGAAAGTGCAAGATCAGCTGGATGGGATCACTAGGCAGATTAGAGACTCTGGCTTGTCTGAGGAAATTCACTTGGCTGAGTCCCAAGCAGTGAAGGACCTTAGTGAGTGGGAACTTAGAGAGGAGATTTTCTGGAAACAAAAGGTGTGGATTGACTGGCTCCAGGAAGGAGACAAGAATACTGCCTTTTTCCACAAGTCTATCTAAGATAGGCATAATAGAAGCCACTTACAATACTTGGTGGGCCCGAATGGTTCTCGGCTGAGTACCTCACAGGATATTTCTAGAGCAGCAGTTCTTCATTTCTCTAGTCTGTTCGCTGAAGGGCAGCCTCCTTCAGTGTTAGCTGAAAATAAAGTGTTGTCCTGCATCCCTACTATGGTGTCTCCTGTGCTGAACGAGTACCTTATGAGACCTATTGAGAGGGCTGAAGTGGAAGGGGTGGTCTTTAGTATGAAAAGAGGCAAAGCTCCTGGACTGGATGGCTTTCTAGTTGAGTTCTATCAGGACTTCTGGGATGTCATCAAGCAGGATCTATTTGAAGTTCTACAGGAATTCTTCACCAATAAAGATATGCTGAGGGCCTTGAATGCAACCTTCCTGGTCCTCATTCTGAAGAATGAGCAAGCGGATCAGTTGGAACACTTCAGGCCTATTGCGTTATGCAATGTTATCTACAAAATCATCACTAATCTCTTAGCGGGGAGGCTCAAATGTTGCCTCTCGTTGGTTATTTCTGAGGAGCAGGGAGGTTTTGTGGCTGGTAAGTAGATTCTTGGATGAGGTGGTTATTACTTTCGAGGCTATCCATTCTATGAGCACCTCTCAGGATAGGGCCATGTTCATAAAGCTAGATTTAGCCAAGGCCTATGATAGGGTCAGCTGGAGATTCTTAGAAAGAATTATGAGGGCCTTTGGGTTTTGTCCTGCTTGGATACAATGGGCATTGAGTTGTGTTACCACACCCTCTTTCTCTGTTCTAATTAATGGACAACCAACAGAGCTTTTTGGGGCAGCGAGGAGCCTTCGGCAAGGTGACCCGTTATCCCCTTATCTTTTTATCATTCTGGCGGAAGGCTTGGGCCGCCTTATCAAATTCCAAGTGTCCCAAAACACTGTGCAGGGTTGGCAGTTGGGGGATGGCTTAACCACGTCCCATCTGTAGTTTGTTGATGATACTATTCTGGCTGGGAAAGCCTACATACATGAGGCGGCTGCCTACAGGGAAACCCTTGACACTTATCTGGATGCTACGGGGCAGAAAATCAATGATCACAAGTCCTCTATTTATTTCTTTAACACTCTTGGACCGATTCAGAGGAGAATTGCGGCCATTCTAAGATTTCAAATTCAGGTGCTTCTAGTTGTATATTTGGGGATTCCCATAGTGGTTGGGTGGCAACCACGTCTTTTCTGGCGAAATGTTTTGGATAAGCTGAGGTAAAAGGTTAATCACTGGACACACAGATGGCTCTCCATGGCTGGCAGAGTTACTCTGTTGCAATCTATGATCCAAGCTCTTCCAGTGTACCGCTGCTTGGTGCAGGCTACCCCGGTTTATTTTCTTAAAAAATTTGATGCCCTGTCTTGCCAATTCCTCTGGAGTGGTAACCTTCGATGCACTAAATGGAGCCTGGTCAAGTGGGAAACTATTTGCTGGCCTAAGAAAGATGGGGGTCTAGGGCTGCGGTCAGCCATCCTGGCTTGCCAGGGTTTGGCTGCTAAATTATATTGGAGATGGTGTTCTAATCAGTACCAGATGTGGGCCCGAATCCTAGCTATTAAGTAATTTTTAGGAGTGGAGTCTTCAATTATTGTTCGGATGCCTCTTGAGAAGAGCGGTTCCATGATTTGGAGTACCCTCAAAGCTGGAGCTCATTTAATCAAAAGTAGTCTATTCTGGATTTGTGTAACTGGGGAGCAGGCTCTCTTCTGGGAAGACTCGTAGGATGGGGCATCCCCAATCTTGTCCTCTCACCCAGACCTTCAGTATTTATGCGATGTGTTCCATGCTGCTAGCTGGATTAATGTGGCACATTACAAGGAGGAGTATAGCATGGGTCTGGCTACTGGATTTAGATGGAAAAACTCTGTGGATTGGTCGTCAGGTGGGTCCTTGGATGACAGGTCTGAGCTAGCTCAGTTATTAGCTTCCAGGAATTGTAATTCTCTTTTGGGTCAGGATGTGCTTGCTTGGGGGGGTGGGTCCTCTGGCTCCTACTCGGTCTTGGAGGGATACCTGGTCTTATCTAAGCAAGCTCATGGGGAAGTCAATTTCCTTTGGGGGAAAAGGATTTGGAATTCCTTTACCTAGCCCAAATGTAACTTTTTCATCTGGATGCTTGTGTATAATAGATGTCTCACATGGGACAATCTGTGCAAATGTGGATTTCAGGGTCCTTCCAAATGTGTGCTCTGCTGCAAAGAGGTGGAAACAGGGGCACACTTGTTCTTTCAGTGTTCATTTGTCAAATGTATTTGGCATAGATGGTGGAGCACCTGAAGGAGGCCCTGCTGGCACGCTTCCTCATTAAGTGACTTTTGGGATCTCCTTAGTGCTCCCAATTCCAAAGTGCAGGCTCTCCAAATTGCTTGGTATGCAGGTTCCGCTTTCATTCTGTGGAATGTTTGGATAGAGAGGAATAGGCATGTGTTTCGTGCTGATCTCAAGCATTTGGATGTGATATGGGAGACGGTTCGAATGTCCCTACAAGAAACACTCGCTGCCAAAGGTGTCTGAGTGGATGGTCTGGGCATGAAGGAGCTCTTAATCCTTACCAGCATCACGGGTAAGCTGCCAGACGCTAAGCTTCTAGCCTCCCCTACGAGTTCTACTACTAGAAATAGTTGGAGACTCAATCTTGTTTGTAGACTTGGCTGATGGTCTCCTCCTTCCCCTGGCCTGCTGAAGATTAATACCGATGGTTCCTCGCAAGGAATCCCAGGGGAAGCTGGAATTGGTGGTGTTGGGCAGGATAGTCTTGGCAACATCCAGTTTACTTTCTCTATCTATAAAGGCTGGCATTCGAACAACTATATGGAGGCGCTGGCCATCCTTCAGGCGTTGAAACAGTGTTGTCATCTGGGCTGGCAAAACATTATTTGTGAGTTGGACTCCTGGGTTGTGATTGATATGATAACCAATCGTAACTTTGATAATGTCGAGTGGCATCTGGTGGTGATCGGGCAACATGTTCTTCAGTTAAGTTTTTCGTTGGATTCTGTTAGTTTCAGGAATATTCCCTGTGAGTGGAATGGGGTTACTAACTGTTTGGCCAAGTGGGCCTTAGAACAGGGACCCCAGTGGGAGATCGTTGATTATAATCTTTTGCCTTTACACTTCTCCCAGAAGCTGAGTCTTCTGGTTGAGCAGGACAAGGCTGTGTAATGTTTTCGGTTTCGCCTGCTTTTGAATAAATTTTTACCCCGATTAATTAAAAAACAAATTGAAAAAGGGAAAAGAATTAAAATATATATTTAAATAACAAAAACAAAAAGATAAAAACAAAAATCATGGAAAGTAGAGATGTGCTTATTTTTATATAGGAAGGTGGGAGGAAGTGATTGTCTTATGAATTTGAAGAAGAAAAGACTAGAAAAAGAGGCAAGGACACAACATTGAAGGCAAACTCAGAGAATCTACAATGGATTTGATAACTAAGTGGTGTTTTTGATTTTATATATGAATGATTATAATGTGTTTATGACATAACGTTATGTTGATATTATAGACGTATAATAATATCCTTATTTGAGACATTGCGCATTGTTTTGTTTAGTCTAAAAACTAAAATAAGAGTAAGATGAACATATAGGATCTCCCATATCACCAGTCTATATATTCTTTTATTTGGCCTATTATATGTGTGATTAGATGTGTATTTTTACATCTCATCCCTCAATAACTTTTCTTTAAAAAGAAGAATACATTGGGTCATAGAAAGAGAAATATTAGAGATTCAACTGCTTAAATAATTTAATGTCTTCTTTTCCAACTTGAATTTTATTGGGCATTAGAGTTATAATGAGTCAATTAATTTCAGACTTAAATAAGTATAGATTAAGCATCAAATTATATAGGGAGAGCATGTACAACTTTTAAACTTGAAAAATAATAATAAATTGGTCTCGGTATCGAACTGGGGGTAGTTAAGTCAGACTCAATTAGAAAATAACTATTTAAATTGCTAGAGATAGTCATAACATCCCCTATTTTTGCAGCTATTAGATTTCCAATAAAAAAGAGAAATTATTAGTTGAGTCATAACTAATTTTAAATCACCTTATATCTTTATCCCATCCTGGTTATATTTACTGAGTCGCTATAAATAACATAACGGGAAACTAGAATAATGTGATTGAATCCATCTGGGGGTCACTAATATTATATAGGCATCAAAATAATTATATTATTTTAAGACATGTCCCACTTGAGTACTTAGGTGTATGGGATTCAAACCTCATTGATCTAGGAAATATATATTGTTGTTGATATGCAAAGATGTAACATATTCTAGTAGTTTCCCAAGGTTTAATAAATTAGAAATAAAGAATAAAATTTGTGCTTATCTGGTATAACACCTTTATTTATTATGGAAAATATAAATGTCAATGCATTAAACTTATGGTTGCTTTAAGATCAATATATTTATTCTACTAAATTTTGGATGAGCACCTAGGGTTTCATGTTGATTTAACTATTTTGGTAATAATGGAATATTATTCTTATTTAGTTTAGGGTATGAGTTAATTAAATTAGTAAATAATATTGTAATAATTAAGATATTAATTTATATAGTTTAATTTTAATTTTAACCTTTCTAATAATAGTAATAAATAGGGAGAAAATGTAACTTAGTTTAAAATTAGATGAAACAGTTGAGACAAGTTTTGGAACTTGTTGTGCAAGACTGAGACACTGTCATAAATCAGGGTATGGGTTTCATTTTATGAAAGGATAGGAACATTAAAATAAGACACATTGAGGTCTAGTTCTATATTCCTTTTCTACCACTTGTTTGTATTCTTGCTTGCTTTATGATATTTTTTAACCCCTTAAAATGAACTTTGAATGGGATTTTAAAGGGATATGTTAGTCATGGATTGAATGTACTCACATTAGGCTGACAATAAAGATAGAAACTAGAAGGAACTAATTATTAGAGGTAAAAATACACTTGGATAGGAGCACTTAAAATATACACCCTAAGATCTGGCACTATAATCCATGTTGGGCACTATTGTCCTAAGGGTACGAGACCTAGAGGGATGGAATCATTAATAGAAATGCTATCTAGAGGAGGTGGAATCACTATTTGGAAGGTTACAAATGACTGTTAATCACTTAAAAGGTGTCTAAAAAGGTCATGAGAGTAACCAAGAGGGACCTATGGGTTGGGTGTCATAAGCCATACTCAAGCTACTAGTTTTTATATTTTATATGATTACATCCCCCCCTTATTCTAGTGATGCAAAAAAATGAAATACTAGGATAAAAGAAAAATATAAATCATACCTGAACTTAGTTGCAAGGGTGAATCTCATGAAGCTATGTGCTATTAGGTGTGCATAGAGAGAGCATGTCGTGAAGTGTAAATCTACAAGAGAAAACAAAGAGTAGATCAATTTTTACTAGATATGTTATATCTAAAATAAGAATGTACAAAGTTGGGTAAGAGAAAGAGAGAGAGAGAGGAATATTAAGGGATAAATACACCTCACTAGGTATGTAGACCAATATAAAACCTATTGTGATGCTGAGTATACTGAATGATGTTGGATATGTACTGTACTAAAAGTAATATCAAGAACAAAGATAAGTACTCAATTCCCTGAGAGTGGCTAAAAAATATAAAGGCTAGTCCTTTAGCTCCATCATCTTCCACTAAGTGAAGCTAGGTGGATCATGTGTGTGTTGATCAATATTTGGACTACGTGTCCAATCCCTCTGAATAGGTTGCTCAAGAATACAAAGGCTAGCTAGTCCTTTGGTTCCATTGTTGCCATGTGAAGTGAAGCTATGAACTAAAACCAATATGAAATGTGTGTCATATGAGATGGATCTTAAATCCCATGAATATTCTATAATCTAAAAATGTTGCATGGATAGCTAAATGTGTACTAAAAACTAAGCCAATCTTGGTCAACTCAAAAATGAGGAGATTAGGCTTATATGAAAGCCACTCATAAACTAAGCACTAGGCATATTTGTAAGCCATTCAAAAATAATGCCAACCACTTATATATGGAATAAGGAATGCAATTGCTGAGAATACCTGGGTAATGTATTAAACTCAAAAAGAAAATAAGTCAAATGTGTTGTGCACATTTCCCCCAATCACTGGTGTCTAAAATATGGATTTTGATCTAGAAGTTATACCAACTGCCATATCTAAAACTAGAAGTGAGTGACATCGTGCCATGAATAATTCCCCCTATATCTATACTTTTTGATAAAAACTATACTAAAACTATTGAATCTGAACTAGTTTGTATATGATAAAACTGTAGCTGAACCTGCTTTTTTGCTTATTTTTGAAAAGACTAGTTTTTTTGTTGTTTGGATAGGAGCACCACAAATAGATGCCCTAATATCCAAAACTATAGTCTAATCTTTGTTCTCTTATCCTAGCTTGATTCTGATGACCATTTTAAAATTTTCATTATATGTCTAGTCTATTCTACCTGGTTTGAAGTCTAGTTGTTGTTCTAGGTGTTTTAAAAGCATATTTTTTTACTTGTATGAGCTCTGATCTCTGTGACAAAACCCCTATTTATTATTCCTCTTTTGGGGGTAGCAATGAAGACCCTAAAATGACTACCATGAAAAAAAATATCCTTGAAAGTGTGTTATGCTACAAAGATACATGATATAACAATGATAATTGACAAAATATCTCAAGATATAGCATGGTTTGTAATGGAGATTGATAGATTAATAGGGGTATGCCTAGATACAATGTAATAACATGTGCAATATACTAAAATAAAATTGGAAGTATGGTTAGTTGTTAATTTTCAAGGAGGTATGGAGCATGATGTTCATCATGGCATCCAAGAAATCAAGATAATGCATGATGTGGATCATGGCATTACAAACAATTCAAAAGCAATAAAGCAACAAGTATACAAGGTAAGAAGCAAGAAGCATACAAGAGTGGCCAAGTAAATAAGGGACATGGGCACATGTCACTCAAATTATAAAGAAAACATACAAGGCATGTTCAAATGCCATATACACATATAATTGAAAACAAGCAAAGTTGGCACGAGAGCCACAAGCACATTGAAGAGTATAGAAAAAGGGCATTGAAAAATGTCCTAAGGCACACAAATGAATAGAAAAAAAGGACACTAGTGAATGTCCTAAGGCATAT
This sequence comes from Torreya grandis, assembly GCA_037957365.1. Taxonomy (NCBI): domain Eukaryota; kingdom Viridiplantae; phylum Streptophyta; class Pinopsida; order Cupressales; family Taxaceae; genus Torreya; species Torreya grandis. Next base: position 23,387 of record JARHVA010011025.1, read on the forward strand.
ACAAGAAATGAATAGGAACTAAGAAATGCAATCACATCTACCTATGCAAAGCAAGAGAGGAAAGCATGTAAATATTGGAAATATAATTGCATCAACTAATCAAAGCAAGAAGTGAAAAAATGCAAGACATGTTAGTATAGGACTAGGTATATTCTAACAAATACACAAGTGTTATATACTAGTGAGTGTTGATAGAATAATCTATGAAATCTAGTAAATAATATACATCAACATGATAACTAGAGTGTGTGGTGTAGGAATGACATAATTTGGATGGTGTAGTCATGTGGAAGATGCCCCCAGTGGGTATGTATACTGATGTGTGTCTCGAATATATAAGTAGGATGCCCCATCAATGGGTAGAGTGAAGCAATAAAGGATTTAGAAGTCACTACATACACTCAAAGAAGATCAAGTGAAGCATGGTAATGTAGATAAATTGACAAACACTAGCATAGAACAACAAATGTAATTCTAGCATGATAGTATAAATGCAAAACATGGATGATGCATATTTTTAAATTATTTTTGGTATTTTGAAATATTTAAATGTTTTTATATTTTAAATTATTTGAATGTTTATGGATTGTCAATTATTTGAATGTTTTTGGATTTTGAATTATTTGAGTGTTTTTGGATTTTAAGATATTTGAATGTTTTTTAATTTTTAATTATTTTAATGTTTTTGGATTTTAAGATGTTTGAACTATGTACAATCAATCATAGGAAGACTATCTACAATAAATACCGGGAAACTATGTACAAGTAAATAAAAGAGACTATGTACAAGTAATTGAAAGGAAGTTATATACAATCAATCATTAGAAGCTATATGCAAGAATATAAAAAAACAATATGTACATAATAACATAAAACACTAGGTTGGAGGGGGTAAAAGGTTGAAGTATGGAGCACACCAGGGATGAAGATGGAGGAAGGGATCACAACCATCATCAAATACCTCAAGATAATCATCATAATTATCATCATATGTTGTAGATTATGTGTACATGGTGTCATCCTACTGAAGGCGAACTAAAGTTTACTCTGGTTGTGGGGATGTTGATTCTCCTCTAAGATGTTTAGATCTGGTAGTAGATTTATTTGATGGAAGTGGTGGAGTTAGTGATGGTGGCAATTTAATTTAAATAGTAGCCTAAACCTAGAGTTTATCCAATATCTATTATAAATCTCTACATGAGTCGGTGTCATGGCCCATGATTCTGTGAATGAGACAAAATGGGTGACCATCATGCCATGATAAGTTGCTAATATAACTATGTCATACTGTAGGTAGTGTGATTAATCCATGATCAAATAACATCTATAGCATAATTTTTGGTTGATTCTATATGTTGCCTGCCTGAATCTAAATGACTGGCTCTATATCTATAAAGGTAACCATGTGAATTATATGTACCAAATGATTTTTTTGTGGCCATAAATATGTAGTACATCTTGAGAGTGAGTTCAAGATGATAAGAGTGATGTATTGTAATGATAGATATCAAGTCATCTCAATATTTTTTTGGGCCAACTAGTGTAAACCTCAATTCACACAAATAGTCATTTGTGAGTGTGGGTGTCATATCATCATCTAAAGAAGATTGGGAATTTGTATCAACATCATGTACATATGGTAACTCAAAATTTACTGCAAGGGGTAACTGTGATATGAGAGTCTCATCAAATATAGTAGTAGAAGATGGTAGTGATGTTCAAATATCTATAACTAATGGAGGAACTACATTTGTAGAATCAACTAGTACTACTGGAACAACTATTAGTGATTGTGTAATTGTAATAGGTGTAGGAACTATGACCAATGGAGTAACTAGAATGGTTGAAGCTGCTATGATCGATAGAATATCTAGAGCTGATGAAATAACTATAAGTGGAGGAGTGAGAGATGTGTTAGTCTCTTTTACCTCATATGTATATATCTGATCAAGATTAATGCAATGAGGTGGTGACTAAACTATTATATTAGGTGTCCCATCTAGCAAAATAGTTGAAGATGAATCTATAATTTGACAATATTTGAATGGCCGGTTATCTACTAGGCATGTGTATAGGTATCCTTCATGGATAAACTTAACACCTTGATGAAGAATATAAGGAACTACCCTCATAGCATGTATCCAAGGTCATCCAAGTAAAATATTATAATGAAGAGGTCTTGGCATGACCTATAACTATGTAGAGATGGTTTTGGGCCCTACCATGATATCCAAGGCAATAGTTGTCAATGTCTATCATGGTATATCATCAAACCCTCTAATATTTTTATATGATTTTTATATGGATGTTATATCTATGTCCATGGTTTGTAAGAATGTAATATTACATATATTAAGTCTAGAACCACTATCAACTAGAACTCTTTTTACTACACTAGTTTTGACTTGAACTTGTATGAATAGTGGTAAATTTTAATCAATAACTGTCTGAGATGGCATGTCCTCACGATAAAAAAATAACATCTTCTATATTTTTTAGCATGTTGACCACTAATAAAAAATAATAAGGCTTTGAATCAATGGGTATATAAGTTTGATTGAGTTCCTGATAAAGAATATCCTTGAACACATTGGCTATTTGAAGCAGTTCTAACATGGAAATATTATTTGGTATGTTTCTCAATTGATCAATAATATCATATGACTTGTGTGGATCTACCTATGCAGGTGTGTTGGACCTAGAATGGGAATGAATGGGAGGGTGTTGAGTCTCTTGAATAGGTGAGAGAGGCATGGTGGCACATTGAGTAACAACTCTAACTTTATTATTTACTAGTCATATAGGATTAGTAGTAGCTATGAGATGAGAATGTAGGTAATTGACAGGTCAAGGTGGTGGAGGGACAAAGGGTGTTAATTGGGATCTCTGATAGTTGGTAGTGACTTGGGGAAGATTAAAAGGACCATGAAACATATCTTGACATAGGATAGAGGCTCCAAGGGAGGTGATGCAAGAGGTATCTTAACATGTTTAATAATAACTTTCTTAATATCATCTCATATTATGAAAAATAAGCATGAAATGCAAAGAATGAAGCTTTGTATTAATATATGGTAAACTTTATCATTCATGTACATGATAGGACTAAGTATGGTCTCCTTATTATTTGCAAATAATGCAATAAATAGTTGTAAATAAGTGACATCCATTTTTATTTTTATGTTTAATTTGATTTTTAGATGTAAAGTGATACCTCAAAAGCAATAGGACCTAGTATATGCAACCAGGGTTTTAAAAAATAATTATCCTTGAAAATTTGCTATAGAATTAAAAAAATTAAAGTGAATTTCTGATTTATATGTGCAAGTAAAACAATCAAAAAATTATTGGAGAATTCTTGATTTGAAGGGACCTAATATATGCAACTAGGGTTGTGAAGAAAATAAAATTTCAAAATTTATAATAGAATTTTAAAAATTAAATTGAATTTATGATTTAATAGGTAAGTAAAAAATAGAAAAATATTAGAAAAAACATCAAAGAATTTACCCTAGGGTTTCTAATGTTTTAATGCATAAATGAAGTAAGTCGGGTTCACTAAATGATTTAACCATTTTGAGAATATTAGAGTATTATTCCTAATGTAGTTAAAGTTTTACATTAATTAAATCAATAGATAATATTATAATAATTAATTTACTGATTGTTATAATTTAATTGTAATTTTAACCTTTCTAAAAATAGTAATAAATAGAGAGAAAATGTAACTTAGCTTAAAATAAAATTAAATGGTTGAGGCAGGTTCTAGAACTTGCTATGCAAGATTGGGACACTATTACAAATCAAGATCTGGCTTTTGATTTATGAAAGGATAGGAGCATCAAAATAGGACACCATGTGGTTTGATGTTATAGTCCTTTTTTACCATTATTCTTCCATAGCCCTAAGCTTTCTAGGTTTTATCTGTTACCCCTGTATGACCTTACTTGAAAAAATTTAAATGTTGAATGTCTATGGAACTCCTTGTAGAGATTATTTAGTCTTAAAACCTTAAATTCTATTATGATTTGATAAAATTTTGATAAAGAGGAGGGGGGTTAGTGTGTGTAAGATACACTGAATGTGTATCCACACTCCTTGTGTCAGCACAATGCCTACATACCAATAATCCGAAGAGGGATCAAGCCATATGTAGTTCTTCCACTTGTTGTGCTTTGTGAAATAATGTATATGAAGGTTTAAAATACTAAACTAGGTGTGATTAAGATGGATAAAGAGTGGTGTAAGGGTTTGAATAAGCTTACAACTTTATTGTATGGTTGTATGCAGAGAATAGAGAAATATACTTGAGTAGTCTTGCTTGTATTCTTACTTGCTTTGTGATATTTGCCAACCCCTTCCAAATGAACTTTGAATGGGATTTTATAGTGATATTTTGGTCATGGGTTGAATGTACTCATATTAGCCTAACAAGAAGAAGGATGGAAGTGGAAAGAACTAAACTTTGGATGTAAAAATGCACTTAGACAAAAGCATCGAAAATGGACACCCTAGGGTCTAGTGCTATAGTCTAAGTTGGGTTATATTGTCTTAAGGGATTGGGACTTAGGGGATGGAATCATCACTGGAAATCCTACCTAGAGGTGGTGGAATCACTGTCTAGAATGCTGTGAATGATTGAGAATTAGTGAAAATGTGCTTAGAAGGTCATGAGAACAAGCAAGACTAACCTATGGGTTGGATGTCACAAGCCACACTAAAGCTACTAATTTTTACATTTTATATGAATGCACATGTATTTTATATGGGGGGAGTGACTCTATTTATGATGGAAAAGATAAACACTAGTGACATCAATAAAATATTCATCTATTGTATGATTCAAAATTCATTATATGCCTTTGATGCCTCCATTAAGCAAAATGAACAACAAAACTTGGCTACAAAACATTCTCAACCTTATAATTTATTTTAGTGATTTAATAGGATGTCTTAGTAAAAAATATAATTGAATCACTGCATATGTATAAGGCATCATTGGGAGTTATTTTAGAAGAGTAATAGACTTCACTGAAACTATCTTTTCTTTAATTAAGAGAATTTTTTAAATGCATAGTTTACAAGGCATCGCCCCTTTTATTGGGTTGTCAAAATTTTCAATTGATAATGTTATAATATTCTATCTAAATAAAGAATACAAGTATAATCCATAAAATGGAAATTATAATAGGACGTTGTTGTTATAATTGGCTGAGTCTGATAGAAATTTCATACAAGTATTTTGATATTATATGCAGCTGGATATAATTTGCTGTGATCACTTAATTTATGACATATTGGTTGAGTGTGTTAGATAATTCATATAAGTATATTCATGTTATAATAGGGCATTACTATCTTTTATTAATATGCAATATATTAAATTGATGCTTCAAAGGAGCAAGGCAATATGTAGGCCACTTATTATCAAATGCAATGCTAGATAATTATCTCGTAGTATGATGCAAAAGTGATACTATGTACATGACTTGAGGTAAAAAAAGATATCAATAATAACATGGAAAAAGATATCCATTAATGAGGCTATCTAAACTAAAACATAGTAGATTACTAGTTTAGTTATTTAAACTATAGGTCATAAGTGGGGCATCCCACTAACTAGATTTATTTCATCCTCATGACCATGTACTAATGTAGATAAGATCACTTTTATGTTTTGATATGGGTTTTTACTAGGAATCATATTCATTATATGCATAACTAAGGTTATGATAGATTGATGTTGATAAAACCATAATTTTATATATTTATATTTACAAGCAACATTTACACCTAAGGAATCTTTGAGTTTGATATATAAAAATTGGTCATGAATCGAGAGTTGTGAATTTTTGACAATTAAGACCTAGTTTCCTAATATAACATTTAATGATAAATGCATATTATAACTAAGCATGAGTCTTCACTATCTGGGGATAGGTGTGTGTCTTGAGATCCTTAGTTAGAGTTATAAACACCTTAGGGAGATCTTTTTTAAGACTATAAATGACTAGTGATATAATGTTTGCATATCATTTGTGTACTTACACATGGGTCATGTACAAGTGCTCGTATATAAGGGTTATACCTTTAATTAAGGTATGGTTGAAATAAGTGTGAAGGTGCCCATGAGACTGAGTGACAACTATATTAAACATTCTTTTAGAAAAGTAGGACCAAATATTTAATGAAAGGTCATAATGGGTTTATGAATTCTCTATTTCTCTGTAAATAATTAATTATCTGTGAGTTTATATGTCTTCTTTATTGAATACTTATGTGTGGCACATATTATGTATATGTTAATATGTTTTAATAGTTTCTCATATTTAACATGTAATAATTTACCTAGATGGTATAAACTATAGTCATTAACTCTAGTATGAGATAGAAATTAATGTAAGATTCATCCATGCATTTGACAAAATAAATGCATGCTTTAGATATTTTTATGTATAACATATTATATGATATATTTTATAAGTAGGATGTAAATTAAATGAATCTTGTGTTTTAATTATATTTGACCAATATACATTATTGATACGGAGTAAGGAGTGAGATTGATTTCATTAGCTTGTTAGTCTCATAATGACAAATGAAGGCAGTTTGATCAAGTAGTGTATATAAATTTGATTTATCTAGATCATTATTATTTATTATTTGTAAAACTTTGGGCCAAAGTATGTTTAGTGAGATATTATCATTTCATGAGTGTGATTCATATATTTTTACAATATCTTGTAATAGAATGGATTTTTATGATACACTACATGTTTAATTTCGAATCATACATCACATGGCTACTTGCTTGTCTCTCTAGATTACCACGCCATTAATATCAATTCATCCATGTAGGGAGGGTCATTTTTTGATGAAATTAGTATGAAAGATCATTGATATGTGGTTGGTTTTGAAAATTTCTTGAATGATGCTCTCCCTCCCCAAAACAATACTACTTATCGAGACAATACTTGAGATTGCCACATATACTTCAGTTAAAAAATTATGCTCCAAGGGAGCCATGTATCTATATGTATATTACATTGTATTATATTTATCATTTAATATTATCATGAATAATGTAGTTACTTATTATTGTACTTGGATAATAGTGGTTGTAGACTTGTTACAATTGTTGTAGTGTTAATGTGATTACTTTCTATATTTACATTATGATGTGTACTCTCATGATATCAGAGATAAGTATTATGTGATGTATTATGAAGTTGTATCTATTATCACACTATGTGTATTTTTATGGGCTATGTATATTCTCATGGTGAAATTCATAATTGGTATATATAGTTAATGAAAAAATAATAATTCTATGTCTAACATAATAGAGTTATTACATGTGGTATCAAAGTTATGGCTCGAATTCTAAGACCTAGTGAGTCCATTATCATTTTCATATCTTTCTATTCACCAATGTTAACCTAGTGACATGAATTATTGCACTAGTATTTGGATTTGTGGTGCCTTAGTGTGGAACCATGATACACCATATTGGAATTTTGAAGCATTCATAAAATGTGTGTGGAACACTGAGTGTGTACCATTAAGAGCAATCATACCCCTTTGAGTTGTTTAGAGGATTTGTTTATCGAGTGTTCCAATATTGATGGTAGTATTTAAGGAATGGATAGATGGGTATATAACATAGTTCCTGAGTTATGAACAAAAAATTTATACTGTATTTTGATTTCTTAAGATCGAACACCTTGAGAGTGATTACATCCTTCTTAGTAATCAAGTCACCTTCGTCATTTATTTTTTGTGTTTTGAGTCTTTTTTTAAAGTTTGAGATGTTTTTCACTTATATATATATATATATATATAATTTTTATGCCTTATTTCACTAATCCTAGAAATGAAAAATGTTATAAGACCAATTTAGTTTTGGTACCACCAAATGTAATGGGAATTTTCTTGCAATAAAGTGTTATTTTTTCAATTGAAAGTTCCTATGTGTTAGGAGCTTATTTAGGGTTGGCACCCTTTAAGTTATGTGGTCAAGGATGAAGTGTCATCTATCTCGGTGGGATTAGAGGTGAGTTGTCACTAACTAACTTTTCTTTGACATCATTTTAAGTCATGAGAGGATTCTTATATTTCATGATATGTTATTATATTCTCTTGAAGTTACAGGAGAATGTTTTCTACTTCTTGTTGAGAGAGAAGTTGTAAGATTAGATGAATCGGTACACCTTTGTGGATAGTATTTTTATTTCTCTCGATTGTGGAAATAAATGGCGATACTATACTTATAGATTGGGTAAGTAGATGTGTTGCAAACATTATGTTGTGGTGTTTACTTTTTCCCTTGTGGGGGTATATAGACGTTTTGAGATGATAGTTCTTTATTTTTCAGTTATGACTCTTTAGAGTTACTATTTTATCTCATTTATGATTTTAAGACCACGTGGGGTGGCAAACTTTAAAACTCTATATTAAATTATAAGATTGAGAACTATAAGTTGTTTGTAATTATTATGTTATTATTCACCCTTCATTAGATTGATATTATTCTCTTTTAGCTTAAATAACGTTGTATTGAAGAGATACTTTATATTACCTTTCATTGGAAGTGAGTAGGTTATAAGATGTACATAACATCTTATCAGTCTAGGATTTGAGATAACATTTTAATTTGTTGCATTTCAGCCAAACAAGCAAGGAGATATGTCTCATTTATTCTTTTATAGGGTGAAAGGGATGGTGTAACCCCTAGAATTTATATGTTATGTTAATTTTAACATTATTTCCTCTTAATCATGAAGATAACACTATAGGGTAAGCTAGGAAATAAAATACTAGTTATGTTTGGCTCGTGACAACTTAATATAATTACGGATTGATTGTATGATTTCTTTTGAATGTATATTAATACATCTAAAATTAGTTAACATGTATTACTTTCTCTAATAGTTTATTATATATTTTTGGTTCATTGAAACTTGTATACATTTTTGAGATCATTAAGTCATGGAGACCTAAGGGAAGAGTGGTGAATTAAGAACGTGAGTTCTAAGTTATAGGATAATATCATACTTTGCCTCATGTTGATTCAGATTGTTATTAATTTAGATCTGATAGATGGACTTGTCAAATATGATATTTGACATGAAAAAATTATTGAATTCTGTCGTATGACCATAAGCATGTATATTATGGATGGATATCACATGATTTTGGTATACATTAAAAATAAAATATTTTCAGTTTCTATTCATTGTCATACTTGTTAAGGCTCCGTGAAGTAATGACAGTATTGACATGTTATACTTATTAGGAGCTAGCGATACTATTAACTTATACACATTATTTTTGTTACATTTCTTAAATTACTTTTGTCTATAATGATAAAAACACTCTCTTAGATAGAGAGATGTGTTGAGGGATAGAAAAGTTTATAAAACTCTCATTGGTCAATTATTTTGACTTGTATGATGATCTTATGTGATTTTTAGAAGTCGGTGGCAATGTTTACTGAATAATGAACATGGGCTTCTCTTGTTTGGTGGTTATAAACATTGGGGTGGTCATGACAAGACCATTTAGAGTAAGTAATGCTATCAAACCTTGTTTTCATAAAAATAAAATATTATTGAGTCAGGTCTTGTGAGACCAATATGTTAGGAATAGTGTAACTTGAAGGAACTATGGTGAATTCTGCAGGGATCCCATTTATTTGTATAAATTGATATTGTATATCATGTATTTTTTCTACTAAATAATTTTTTAACTTAGAAATTATGTTTAAATAAGAGTTATAGGAGACGATGACTAGCTTTAGGAGGAAGGATGTTATATATTGATTTCTTGCTATGTCAATTTGCTAGATTATTCATAAAAATTTATAGCTGATTAATCTAGATTTAACCATTTTTAACTAAGCTTGAGATATATGCTATTATGGGATAGTAGAATGTTGGTTAGTTAGATGATGATATATGATTACTTACTATAAGTTGGTTAATGTATGTGTTTACATTTTAAGTATATTAATGTATTATTTCTATTATATTATTACTTTATGTTATCATGTGATGTGATCTAATTACCTACATGTTGTGAGGTGGATGTAAGTGAATTCATATTTTGAGCATGTTGGAGGGAGAGCATCATTAGAGTGGGTGATGTAGATGGAGACATCAAAGGTCTACAGAGAGCTATCGAAACCTTTCACACACATAGTAGTTAGTACATGGTAGAAATGTATTAAAAATAATTAATTATGCCGTTTTTATTTCTTGCTTGAAGTGTTGCTTTATGTGGTTGTCGAAGTTAGTAAAATATTGTAATGAATTTCTTTACACATTTAGCATATCTTGTCATTAAAAATGTTAAGACAATTTGGCAAAGATAAATTTAAATATAAGTTATTTATAATTTAAAAAAAAAAAATCATTTAAATTGTTATAGCTTATTTAGATGCTAATTAAATTTAATAAATTATGACAAGTGAACATTTCATTTTAATAATTATTATAAAATATATATATATATATATATATATATATATATATATATATTTGAAAGAAAAAAAGGAGGAAAAACAACAAATAAAATCAAATAAAAATTAAAGATTAAAAATCGAAAAAGGGAAAAGAATTAAAATATATATTTAAATAACAAAAACAAAAAGATAAAAACAAAAATCCTGGAAAGTAGAGTTGCGCTTATTTTTATATAAGAAGGTGGGAGGAAGTGATTGTCTTATGATTTTGAAGAAGAAAAGACTGGAAAAAGAGGCAAGGACACAACATTGAAGAAGAACTCAGAGAATCTAGGTGGTGTTTTTGATTTTATATATGAATGATTCTGATGTGTTTATCACATAACATTATGTTGATATTATATATGTACAATAATATCCTTATTTGAGACACTGTGAACTATTTTGTTTAGTCTGAAAACTAAAATAAAAGTAAGATGAACATATAGGATCACCCATATCACCTGTCTATATATTCTTTTATTTGGCCTATTCTATGTGTGAGTAGTCATGTATTTTTACATCCCAGCCCTCAATAACTTTTATTTAAAAAGAAGAATACATCGGGCCATATAAAGAAAAATATTAGAGATTCAACTGTTTAAATAATTTAATGTCTTCTTTTCCAACTTGAATTTTATGGGGCGTTAGAGTTATAATGAGTCAGTTAATTCCAGACTTAAATAAGAATAGATGAAGCATCAAATTATATAGGGAGAGCATGTACAACTTTTAAACTTGAAAAATAATAATAAATTGGTCTCGTTATCGAATTGGGGGTAGTTAAGTCAGACTCAGTTAGAAAATAACTATTTAAATTACTAGAGATAGTCATAACATCCACTATTTTTACAGGTATTAGATTTATAATAAAAAAGAGAAATTATTAGTTGAGTCATAACTAATTTGAAATCACCTTATATCTTTATTCTTTCAGAATATAGAGAGCATACAAAACAAGAACTAAAACAAATAAACAAGAGAGAATCCAATTGCTACAACAATTTATTGAAAGAAAGAGATTCTATTGATCTTCAATTTTCCTTACTTACAATGATGTGCCCAAGCATCTTTAAATAGATTTGAATCCATACAATAATTAAAAAATAAACTCAAGAATAATTTTAGTCGTTACATGCAAACTAACTCTCTAACAAATTCTCTAACAAATTCTCTAACAATTTAACTAACTGTTTGTTAACTAACTGATTGTTCAACTGTCAGTTTACTAATTGATTGCTTACAATTGCATGCATGAGGAATGGAGAAATTAACTCCAATTTATCTTGAGTTTCTAACACTCCCCCTTAATTTCTACCACTTACAATTTTAGCATTTACAATGCCTAATTTTTGTCTCAAATAATTAAAGGTCTCTTTTGGTAATGCCTTTGTAAATATATCTGCTAATTGATCTTCAGATCTACAGAAGTCTAGATGGATTTCTCCATTATTCACTAATTCTTTGATAAAGTGAAATCTTGTATCAATGTGCTTGCTCCTCTTGTGAAACACATGATTTTTTGATAAAGCGATTGCTAATTTGTTATCACAGAAGATTGGTGTTGACTCTTTCTGTGCTTGTAATAAATATTTCAATATTCTTCTCATCTATGTTGCTTGACATGCTGCTGATGTGGCTCCTACATACTCTGCTTCAGTTGATGAAAGTGTCACTATAGGTTGCTTTTTGGATGCCCATGTGACCACACCTGTGCCTATAAGAAAGTCATATCCAGAATTATTCTTCCTATCATCAACGCTACCTGCAAAATCACTATCTATAAAACCAATCAAACTAAAATCATTAGTTGTGGAATATAAAATTTCATATTATGTAGTTCCTGCCACATATCTTAATATCCTTTTTCCAACTTGCCAATGTGAGTCTTTCGGTGACTCCATGAATCTTGAGATTAAACTAACCCCATAATTGATATCTGGTCTAGTAGTTGTAAGATACATCAAACTGCCAACTAGCCTTTTGAATGTTGTGGAATCAAAATTAGACCCTTGGTCTTCTTTGCTAAGTTTAGTCTATGTAGTAACTGGTGTAGGTGTTGGTTTACAATTCAACATCCTAAATCTCTTTAACACATCCTTTGCATATTTAGTTTGATAGATAAAAATTCTTTTCTCTAATTGTTCAACTTTTATTCCCAAAAAATACTTCATTAATCCCAAATCTGTCATTTTAAAAATCTTTCTTCATTGCTGATTTAAAAGTGTCTACAGATAAATTTCCAGTAAAAATCAAATCATCAACATATAAACACACAATCAAAATCTGACCTTCTTTGTTGATTTTTGTGTACAAAGTAGGCTCACTACTGCTTTTGTTGAATCCATTATTTATCATATAAGAATCAATCCTACTATACCATGCTCTTGGTGCTTGCTTAAGACCATACAGAGCCTTCTTCAATCTGTAAACTTTTTCTTCATGTCCTTCCACTTCATAATCTGTGGGCTGTACTTTTTCATCTAGAAATCCATTCAAGAATGCTGATTTTACATCTATTTGATATACATACCAATTATTTTGAGCAGCTATTGATAATACCATTCTAACAGTATCCAATCTAGCAATTGGTGCAAATGTTTCATTATAGTCAACTCCATGTTCTTGTGCAAAACCTTTTGCTACTAACCTTGCCTTATGCTTTTCAACATTTACATCTACATCAAATTTTGTCTTATAAACCCATTTGACTCCAATACAATCCTTACCTTCAGGTAAAATAGTTAGATCCCATGTCTGATTTCTTTCAATAGCATTCAACTCTTCATCCATTGTTTTTAGCCAATGTTCCTCATTAACTGCTTCTTCATAATACATAGGGTCATGAGTGAAAAGAGCAAAATTTGAAACCAAATCTTGTTTCTCTTCTTCTTGATTATAAATCTCATTCAAATTTCTCATTTTCTTACCTTTCAATCTTGCTCTTAAAGTAGCAAGAGTTGGATTTGATTCATCACTTGTAAATTTGGAGTAGGGTGACATGCATGACTAGATGATTCACCTTGTTCAAACTTCCTAGGTGTTCTTACTGGAGTGCTTGTGCCTGCTTGTGGAGAGGATTGTCCACCTTGCAAATTTTGTTCTTCAAAAACTTATTTATCCTGTGGAATTGGTGCTCCAACTGTGATGGTGCTACCATCCCATGCTTCTTCTTCTTCCTTGAATTCAACATCTCTACTAATAATCACTTGCTTTGAAATTGGGTTATACAACTTATAAGCTTTTGACTCTTCACTATAGCTAATAAAAATGCATTTCTCACCTCTATCATCAAGTTTATTTCTCAATTTCGATGGTATAAGAGAATATGCAGCACAACCAAAAATTCTGAAATGATATACACTATATTTCTTACCACTCCATGTTTCTTGTGGAACTCAATCTCAAACACTTTTTGTTGGGATTCTGTTCAGAATATATACTACACATGCTACTACTTCTGCCCAATATTCATTTGACAAGTGTTTAGCTTTCAACATGCTTCTTGCCATCTCCATGATTGTTCTATTCTTTCTTTCTGCTACACCATTCTGCTATGGTGTGTACCTTGTAGTCAGTTGTCTTTTGATTCCATGATATCTGCAAAAAATTTGAAATTGATTAGACATATATTCTCCTCCTCTATCTGATATGAGGACCTTAATATAATAGCCACTTTGCTTTTCAACCATTGCCTTGAATTCTTTAAACTTTCTAAAGGCTTCAGATTTATTTTTGAGAAAGTATATCCAAGTCTTTCTACTAAAGTCATCAATGAAGGTTAGAAAATAAGTACTAGCTCCAAATGATGGATTTTGCATTGGTCCACATAAATCACTATGGACTAACTCCAATATTACCTTAGCTCTATATGAGCTTCCTACTGGAAAGCTCTCTCTATGCTATTTTGCTAGAATACAACTGTCACATGAACTTCCTGGCTGTTCTATTGGTGGTAAACCCTTCACCATGTTTTTCTTCTGTAACAAATTTAAACCACCAAAATGTAAATGTCCATACCTTAAGTGCCATAACCATGATTGGTCTAGCTATATGGATTTGAAGTGTGCTTCCTCTTCTCCTTGGATGCACTGAATATGAAGAGGGAACATGCGATTCTTGGTCATCTCCACTTTTCCTATCAACTTATCACTTGGACACTTGTCCAATACTGTGCAAACATTATCCATAAAGGATATTTTGTAACCTTTCTGCACTAACTGACCAACACTCAAAAGATTATGTTTTAGTCTAGGTACAAAATAAACATCAGGTATAAACCTTCTTTCACCATTCTTGGCCAAAACATTTATGACACCTTTACCCATGACATCTACTATGATATCATTTCCTAATTTCACTTCTGATCTTACAAAATCATCAAGACTAGCAAAAAATTATTTATTTCCTGTCATATGATTACTGCATCCACTATCTAAGAACCAAATATTTCTATCTTTTTCTTGAGTAACATTACATGTAAGAAATAAGCTTCCAAGATTAGGACTAGATTCACCTGTGTAATTAGCATTCTGCTTGTACACATATCCTTGTTTATTTTTGTAGTCATTTGCATAACGACTATATTTCTTACAATAATAACATTGAACATTAGATTTTTCAAACCTCTGTGAACCTTGCTGGAAGTGATTGTTGCCACGTCCTGTTGTAGTTTTGATTACTATTCTCACCTTCATCTGAATTGTTCCTTCCATATCTGCCTCTGCCTCTTCCTCTGAAGCTTGACCTGGCTCTTCCTCTTCCTCTGCCAACTGATACTTGTGACTTGAAGGCATTCTCAAGAGAAGTATTATTCCTATTCATTCTGGATTCATGTGTTAACAAAGAACCCATTAATTCATCTAGAGATAATAGTTCCAAATCCTTGGTTTTCTCAATGGCTACCATTATTGCATCAAATTTAATGTGTAAACACCTGAGTATCTTTTCTATGATCTTCTGATCCGTGATAGTTTCTCCATTAGATCTAATTTGATTCACTATATTCAAAACTTGACCCATAAACTGGTCTATTGAATCTAAATCATTCATTTGCAAATTTTCAAAAGTTATCCAAAGAGATTGCAATTTAACAATTTTTACCTTTCTATTACCTCTATAGGTAGTTTCCAAGATTTTCCATGCTTCTCTGGATCTTGTTGCTGCTGCAACTCTGGAAAATATAGATTCATCCAATGCCTATTGGATGAGAAATAAAGCTTTTGCATCTTTCTTCCTGCTCTCTTTAAGCTCATCCTTTTGTGCTCTATTTAATGCCAGATGGGCTGCCTCGTCCTGTGGTTCTACAAAACCACTTTCTACCAAATTCCATACATCTTGTGAGCAAAATAAAGTTCTCATCTTAATTGCCAAGAAATCCTAGTTCTTACCATTAAAATTGAGAATTTGAGGCTGTGAAATACTGTTGTACGCTGTCATTTGTCATGCTGGAATGGCTTTCTGGTTTTTGTTTCGAAAACACAGTCATCGATGTCGGTTAAACTACCACGATCGGTCACTAATACTGTCGACATCGGTTATACTGTCGATGTCGGTCACTAATACTGTCGATGTCGGTTAAACTGACGACGTCGATCACTAATATTGCCGAAGTCGGTTATATTGCCGATGTCGGTCTTGGCCGATGTCGGTCTCTGCGCTCCCTGTTGGCAATTACTGCGCTCGATTGTTTCACTCTCCTTTCTTCTTGTCACTTATCTGCTCGCTACTTTCCTAACCAGACTCTTCTGTCACGACCTGTGCTCTGATACCAATTTGTCAGAATATAGAGAGCATACAAAACAAGAACTAAAACAAATAAACAAGAGATAATCCAATTGCTACAGCAATTTCTTGAAAGAAAAAGATTCTATTGATCTTCAATTTTCCTTGCTTACAATGATGCGCCCAAGCGTCTTTAAAAAGATTTGAATCCATACAATAATTAAAAAATAAACTCAAGACTAATTTTAGTCTTTACATGCAAACTAACTCTCTAACAAATTCTCTAATAGTTTAACTAACTGTTTGTTAACTAACTGATTGCTCAACTGTCAGTTTACTAATTGATTGCTTACAATTACATGCATGAAGAATGTAGAAATTAACTCCAATTTATCTTGATAAATGCTGATGCATTAAATTTATGGCCGGCGTATAATATATATATATATATATATCTAACTTTTGGATGAGCACCCAGGGTTTCATGTCTTATCCGCTGCATTCCTCTTATGCCTCCATTAAGTAAAATTAACAAGACAAATTGACTATAACAAATCCTCAACCTTATAATTTATTTAATAGGAAGTCTAAGTTAAAAATATAAGTGAATCGCTACATATATATAAGGTGTCGCTAGGAATTATTTTAGAAGAGTAATATACTTCATTGAAACTATATTTTTCTTAATTAAGAGAATTTTTTAACTACACAGTTTATAAGGCCTCGTCCCTTTTCATGGGCTGTCAAAAATTGACAAGCATTGATATTATAATATTCTATCCAAATAAGGAATACAAGTACAAGCCATAAAAAGAAAATTATAATAGGACGTCATTGTTATAATTGGTAGAGCGTGTTAATGATTTCATACAAGTATTTTGATATTATATTTGGCTGGATATAATTGGGTGTGGTCACCTATTTTATGATATATTGGTTGAGTGTGTTAATGAATTCATGCAAGTATATTCATGTTGTAATAGGATATTACTGTCTTTTATTAATCTGTGGTATATTGCATTGATGCTCGAAAGGAGTAAGGCCATCTATAGGCCACTTATTACCAAATGTAATGTTACATGCTTATCCCATGGTATGATGCATAAATGCTAATATGTACATGACCCAAGGATAAAAAAAATATATCAATAAGAACATTGAAAAAGATATCTATTAATGAGGCTATCTAAACTAAAACATAGTTGATTACTAATTTAGTTATTTAAACTACATGTCACAAGTGGAGCATCCCACTAACTAGATTCATTTCATCCTCATGACCAAGCACTAATCTAGAGAAGATCACTTTTATGATTTGACATGGGTTATTAAGAGGAATCATATGCATTCCATGTATAATTGAGGTTATGAGATGATTGACATTGTTAAAACCATAATTATATATATTTATATTTACAAGCAACATTTTTACGTAAAGAATCTTTCAGTTTGATATATAAGAATTGGTCATGAATTGAGACTTATGAATTTGTGCCAATTAAGACCTAGGTTCTTAACCTAGAATTTAATGATAGATGCATATTATAACTGAGCATAGGTCTTCACTATCAAGGGATAGGTGTGTGTTTTGATCTCCTTAATTAGAGTTATAAAAGCTTTAGGGAGCTCTTATTTTAGAGTATAAATGAACAATGGTATAATGTTTGCATATCATTTGTGTACTTAGACATGGAGAATGTACAAGTTATTGTATATAGGGATTATACATATAATTAACATATGGTTGAAATAAGTCTTAAAGTATCCATGGGACTGAATGACTATATTAAATAGCATTATAGAAAAACAAAACCAAATGTTTAATGAAAGGTCATAACAAGTTTATCAATTCTCTATTTCTTTGAAAATTATTGATTGACTATGAGTTTATATGTATTCCATATTGAATACTTATGTGTAGTACATATTATGTAGATGTTAATATTTTTTAATGGTTGATCATATTTAACATGTAATAAGTGCATCGTGATGTGTGCTTATATGTTATATTTTCATGAATGCTAGTATGTAGTTTAAACTTAGGGTATACCTGAATGGTATAGCTCTGTACTAACTTAGTTATTATTATATATGTGTGTTACTTGATTCATGAAAATGTAAGTTTGGATTATGTATTAATATGTAGTTGGGAACCTATGATAGTATGCATATCATAGATAACTAGAGTATAAAAGTATATTATACACGGATGATACATACTATTAATGTTATGTCCAAACTTACAACTACATTTGACCGATTTATTATAAACATGCAAATTATTGTTGTAAATAGTGTATTTTATAACTATTGTTCAAAATTTATACATGTGTGTATGTAAACTTTGTGATTTTAATTAATTATGTATCAGTATGTTATTATGTTCCATGAAAACAATGGCATGTTTTGTTATATATAGTTATTTGTACAAATGCTTATGTTTTCATGATTTTAAGACTACTTGATATGACTGTTTTGAAAAAAACTAGTGCTTATGTTTTAGAATACTAGACTATGATAATATAAGTTATCATTGTGTTGTATGTTAGAAACAAATTGTAGTAGTCAAAATCTACATTTATTTATATTTTATCCAGGTGGTATAGACTATAGTCATTAATTTTTATATGAGATAAAAATTAATGTAAGATTCATTCATGCATTTGATAGAATAAATGTATGCTTTGGTTACTTCTATGAATAGCATATTATATAATATATTTACCAAGTAGGATGTAAATTAAATGAATATTGTGGTTGAATTGTATTTGACCAATCTTCATTACTAATACAAAGTAAGGGGTGATATGGACTTCACTGCTTGTTAGTCACACAATGACAGATGAATGTAGTTCGATAAAGTGATGTGTATGAATTTGATTGATTTAGATCATTATTATTTATTTTTTATAAAACTTTGGGTCAAACTATGTTTAGTGAGACAATATCATTTCATGAGTGTGATTCGCATGTTTGTACAATATCTTATAATATAATGCATTTTTATGATACATTGCATGTTTAGTTTAGAATTATACATCACATGGGTACTTATTTGTCTCTCTAGATTCATATTCTATCACTATCTACTCATACATGAAGGGAGAATCATTTCCTGATCAGATTAGTTTGGAGGATTGTTGGTCCATGATTTGTGTGGAAAAGTGTTTGGATGATGCTTTTCCACCCCACAAAAGTATTACTTATTGAGATGACACTTGAGATTGCTACAGATATTTGAGTTTAGAAACTATGCTCCAGGAGAACCATGAATCTATATGTATAATATATTATATTTTATTTATCATTTAATATTATCATAAAGAGTTTAGTTACTTATTATTATACTTACACAGTGGTGTTAGTAGACTTATTACAATTTTTGTAGTGTTAATTTCATTACTTTCTATATTCGTATTATGACATGTAATCTCAAGATATTAGAGATAAATATTATGTGATGTATTATGCTTGTATCAAGTATCATATCTTATATATTTATTATGCTCTCTATAAATTTTCATGTTGAAATCCATATTTAGTTTATATACTTAACAAAAAAATTATGAAATCTTATCTCTAATCTAGTAGGGTTATTACATGTGGTATCAGAGCTATGGTTTGAACTCTAGGACCTAATAAGTTCATCATCATTTTCATCTTTTTTAATTCACCAGTGTGAACCTAGTGACATGAAGTATTGCATTGGTATTTAGATTTGTGGTGCCTCAATGGATAACCATGTTACACCATGATTGAAGTTTTATAATATTCATAAAATGTGTGTGGAACATTTATTGTGTACCCTTAAGAGCACTCGTACCCCTTTGAGTTATTTAGAGGATTGGTTTATTGAGTGTCCTAATGGTGATCGCGGTATTTAATACATGGGTAGATGTGTATATAGCATAGTTCATGAGTTATGCACAAAATATTTCTACCATAGTTTGATTACTTAAGATCAAACACCTTGAGTGTGATTATATCCTTCTTAGTAATCAAGTCACCTTTGTCATTTGTGTTTTATGTGTTACGAGTCTTTTTTTTTTAAGTTCAAGATGCCTGTCACTTGTGTGTGTGTGTGTGTGTGTGTGTGTGTGTGTGTGTGTGATTTATTTTTTATTGCTTATTTCATTAATTATAGGAATGAAAAATATTATAAGACCAATTTAGTTTTGGTACCACCTAATGTGGTAGGAACTTTATTGCAATACAGTGTTGTTTTAGTTGAGAATTCTTATGTGTTAGGAGCTTGTTTAGGGTTGGTACCCTCTAAGTTATGTCGTATGGGATGAAGTGTCATTTCTCTCAGTAGGCTTAGATGTGAGCTATTAATCCCTCACTTTTGTTTGACATCATTTTAAGTCATGAGAGGATTCTTATTTTTCATGATGTTGCTTTATTATATTCTCTTGAAGTTATGGGAGAATGATTCCTACTTCTTGTTGAGAACGAAGTTGTAAGATTCGAGTAATTGGTATACCTTCATGGATAGTATTTTTATTTCTACCGATTGTAAAAATAAATGGTGATACTATACTTATGGATTGGGTAAATAGATAGTGTTTTAGTAACATTGAGTTGCAGTGTTTCCTTTTTACCTCGTTGGGGTATATAATTTTTTTTAGATGATAGTTCTCTATTTTTCACTTATGACTCTTTAGAATCACTATATTATCTAATTTATAATTTTAAGACCACGTAGGGTGGCAAACTTTAGAACTATTTATTAAATTTTAATATTAATAACTATACGTTGATTATAATTATTATGTTATTATTCACCGTTGATTAGATTGCTTTTATTCTCTTTTAGCTAAAATTATGTATTGAAGAGATATTTTATATTATGTTTTGCCAGAAGTGAGTAATGAATAGGATGTGAAGAACATATTATCAATCTATGGGTTGAGATAAACTTTTAATTTATTGCATTCTAGCCAAGAAGGTAAGGAGATATATCTCATTTGTTTTTGTATAAGGTGAAAGGGATGGTTTAATGCTTGACCTTTATATGTTATGTTAATTTTAACATTATTTCCTCTTAACCATGAAGATAACACTATAGGGTAAATTGGAAAATATGATACTAGTTATGTTTAGCTAGTGACAACTTAATACAATTATAGATTGATTATATGATTTTTTTTTAATATACAAAGATACATATGGAATTATTTAACATGTATTGATTTCTCTAATCCATTAGTATAAATTTGTGATTCATTGAACCTTGTATACATTTTAAAAATCATTAGGTTGTCGAGACCTAAGGGAAGAGTGGTGAATTAAAAACATGAGTTCTAAGCAATATAATGGTATCCTAATTAACCTCACATTGACTCAAATTGTTTTTGAGTTAGATTTGATAGATGAAAATCTAAGATTTGATAGGTAGAACTTGTCAAATTCAATTGTATGGCCATACACATGTATACTATCAATGAATATCCCATGATTTTGGTATAAATTGGAAATAAAATATTTCTAGTGCTTATTCATCATCATACTTGTGAGGGATCTATGGAGTAGTGACAATATTGACATGTTATACTTATTATGAGCTACACGAAGTAGTGATAGTATCAAATTATACACATTATTCTTTCTAGGTTCCCTAAATTATTTTTCTTTGGAATGAGAAAAACACTCTCTAAGATAGAGAGATGTGTTGAGGGATGGAAGATTTTGTGCAACTCTCCTTGGTCAATTATTTTGGCTTGTATAATGATCTTAAGTGTTTTTTGAAATTCATTTCACCTTTCACTAAACTATGAACATGGGCTTCTCTTGTTTGATGATTTTGGATGTGAAGTGGTCAAAAAAATAACATCCAGAGTATGTAATGCTCTCAAACCTTATATATATATATATATATATATATATATATATATATATATATATATATATATATATATATATATATATATATATATATTGTTATTGAGTAGGGTCTTTAGGGATCAATACGTCATGAATAGTGCTACTTGAAAGAAATATGGTGAGTTCTACAAATAAATTTTCATTTATTTGCATAAATTGATATTCTATACCATGTATTTGTTTTGTTAAATAATGTTTTAATTTAGAAATTATGTTTCAATAAGAGTCATCGAGGATGATGACTAATTTTATGAGAGAAGGATAATACATCTCAATTTTTTGTCAAATCAACTTGCTAGATTATCTATAAAAATCTATAGCTGATGAACTCAAATTTAGATATTTTTAACTAATTTAAGATATATAGTATTATGGAATAGTAAAATATTGCTTACTTAGATGATGATACATGATTGCTTACTATAGGTTGGTTAATGTATGTATTTACATTTTAAGCATATTAATGTATTATTTTGAGTTATATTATTGTTCTATGTTTATCATGTGATGTGGTCTAATCCCCTGCATTTTGTGAAGTGGATGCAATATAATTCATCGATCGAACGTGTGAAAGAGAGTATTATCAGAGATGATAATGTAGATGGAAACATTGAACATCTATAGAGAGCTAGAGAAACCTTTTACACACATAGTAGTTAGTATATGGTAGAAATGCATTAAAAATAAATAATTATGGTGTATTTATTTCTTGCTTGAAGTGCTACTTTATGTGGTTATTGGAGTTAGTAAAATATTGTAATATTTTTTTTACATATTTAGTATGTTTTATCATTAATAATGTTAATAATTTTTTTGGTAAAGATAATTAAATACAGGGTACTTCTAATTTTCAAAAATTATCATTTAAATTGTTATAACATATTTAGATGCTAATTTAATTTAATAAATTATAACAAGTGAGCATTCCATATTAATAATTATTAAAAGATATAAATTACTTTGAAAAGGGGAAAAAAAGGAAAAAAAACTAAAGATTAAAAATAGAAAAAAAATGAAAAAGAATTAGAATATATATTTAAATAACAAAAACAAATAGATAAAAATAAAATATTGGAAAGTAGAGTTGCGCCTATTTTTATATAGGGAGGTGGGTGGAACTGATTGTTTTATGCCTTTGAAGAAGAAAAGATCGGAAAAAAGGGCAACGACACAACATTGAAGAACTCAATGAATCTGCAATGGATTTGATAAGTATGTGGTGTTTTCGATTTCATATATCAATGATTCTTGTGTGTTTATAAGATAAATATTATGTTGATATTATATATGTATGGTAATATCTTTGTTTGGGACACTGAACTATTTTGTTTAGTCTAAAAACTAGAATAATACAATTAGAACCATGTTGGAGTCGCTAATATTCTATAGGCATTGAAATAATTATATTGTTTTAAGCCACATCCCACTCATGTACTTAGTTGTATGGGATTCAAATCTCACCGATGTAGAAAATATATATTATTACTGATATGCAATGACGTAACATATTGTAGCAATTTTTCAAGGGTTTAAGAAATTAGAAATAAAGAATAAACTTTGTGTTTATCTGGTGTAGTGCCTCTATTCATGGCGGAAAAGATAAATGTTGATGCATTAAATTTATGGCTGCTGTAAGATCAATATATTTATTCTGTTACATTTTGGATGAGCACCCAGGGTTTCATGTCATATTTATCAGGGTGATTGACTCTATTTATGGCAGAAAATATAAATACTAGGTGCGTCAATATAATATTCATCTATTGTATGATTCGGAAATCAATGCCTGCCTCTGATGCCTCCATTAAGCAAAGCGAACCAAAAAAATTGACTACAGCAAATTCTCAACCTTATAATTTATTTCAGTGATTTAATAGGATGTCTTAGTCAAAAATATAAGTGAATCGCTGTAGATCTATAAGGTGTCATTGGGAGTTATTTTAGAAGAGTAATATACTTCGTTAAAACTATCTTTTCCTTAATTAAGAGAATTTTTTAACTACATATCTTACAAGGCCTCAACCTTTTTGCTGGGCTATCAAAATTATCAAGCACTGATGTTATAATATTCTAGCCAAATAAGGAATACAAGTACAATCCTTAAAAAGTAAATGATAATAAGATGTCATTGTTATAATTGGCTGAGTGTGTTAGCGATTTCATACAAGTATTTTGATATTATATTCGGATAGATATAATTGGTTTTGATCACTTATTTTATGATATATTGGTTGAGTGTGTTAGTGAATTCATGCAAGTATATGCATGTTATAATAGGACATTATTGTCTTTTCTTGATCTGTGGTATATTGCATTGATGCTTGAAAGGGGCAAGGCCATCTCTGGGCCACTTATTATCAAATGTAATGTTACATGCTTATCCCATAGTATGATGCAAAAGTGTTAATATGTACGTGACCCGAGGGGGAAAAATATATCAATAATAACATGGAAAAAGATATCCATTAATGAGGCTATCTAAACTAAAACATAGTAGATTACTGATCTAGCTATTTAAACCACAGGTCATAAGTGGGGCATCCCACTAACTAGATTTATTTCATCCTCATAACCAAGCACTAATGTAGAGAAGATCACTTTTATGATTTGACACGGGTTGTTAAGAGGAATCATATTCATTCCATGTATAAACGAGGTTATGAGACAATTAACATTGTTAAAATCATAATTGTATATATTTATATTTACAAATAACATTTCTACCTAATGAATCTTTGAGTTTGATATATAAAAATTGGTAAGAAACTGAGAGTTGTGAATTTGTTCTAATTAATACCTAGGTTCCTAACCTAACATTTAATGATAGATGCATATTATAATTGAGCATGGGTCTTCATTATTTGGGGATAGGTGCATGTCTTAAGATCTTTAGTTAGAGTTATAAATGTCTTAAGGTGCTCTTGTTTTAGAGTATAAATAAACAGTGGCATAATATTTACATATCATTTATGTACTTATGCATAGAGAAGGTACAAGTGCTCATATATAGGGGTTATACCTATAATTAATGTGTGGTTGAAATAAGTCTTAAGGTGCCTTTGAGAACGAATGACAACTATATTAAATAGTCTTCTAGAAAAATAGAACTAGATGTTTAAAGAAATGTCATAACAAGTTTATGAATTCTTTGTTTCTCTATAAATGATTTATTGGATGTGAGTTTATATGTATTCTACAATTAATACTTATGTGGTATATATTATGTAGATGTTAATATGTTTTAATGGTTGGTCAAATTTAGCATATAATAAGTGCATCGTGATTTGTGCTTATATGTTATATTTTTCTGAATTCTAGTATACAGTTTAGACTTAGGGTATATCCAGATGGTATAGCTTCATACTTGTTTAGTTGCTATTATGTATGTGCGTTACTTGATTCTTGAAATCATAGGTTTGGATTATGTGTTAATATGTAGTTGAGAACATATGATAGTATGAGATATCATAGATAACTATAGTATAAAAGTATATTTTACTTGGATGGTATATACTATAAATGTTATGCTTAGATTTACATCTACATTTGACTAATTTGTTGTATACACATTGGTTATTGTTGTGAATACTGTATTCTATAACAGCTAGTAAGAATTTGTGCATGCATGTATGTAAGATTTGTGAGTTTAACGAATGTTGTATCAGTATGTTATTATGTTCTATCATAACTATGACTTGATTTGTTATATATAGTTAGTTGTATAGTTACTTATGTTTCCATGATTTTAAGGCTACTTTCTATAATTATTTTCTAAAAAATTAGTGGTTATGTCTTAGAATACTAATCTATGGTAATATGAGTTATCACTAGTGTAGTATGTTGGAAATGAATTATGGTATTCAAAATCTATAGTTGTGTATATTTTAACCGAGTGGTATAGATTATAGTCATTATTTCTAGTATGAGATAAAAATTAATGTAACATTCATTCATTTGTTTGGCAGAATAAATGCATGTTTTGGTTACTCATATATATATATATATATATATATATATATATATATATATATATATATATATATATATATAATAATAATAATAATAATAATAATAATAAGTAGAATATAAATTAAGTGATTCTTGTGGTTAAATTGTTTTTGACCAATCTGCATTGTTGATATGAAATAAGGAATGAGATGGACTTCATTGGCTTGCTAGTCTCACAATGATAGATGAAAACAGTCTAATCAAGTGGTGTGTGTGAATTTAATTTATCTAGATCATTATTATTTATTATTTATAAAAGTTTGGGCCAAAGTATGTTTAGTTAAACATTATAATTTTATGAGTGTGATTCACATGTTTATGTGATATCTTGAAATAGAATGGATTTTTATGATAAATTGCATTCTTAATTTAAAATTATAAAACACACAGATACTTGTTTATCTCTCTAGATTCCCATGACATCATCATATACTCATCCATAAAAGGAGAGATATTTCCTAATGGGATTAGTGTAAAGAATTGTTAGTCCGTAGTTGATATGAAAAAATACTTGGATGATACTCTCCCTCTCCACAATAGTATTACTTATTGAGATGACATTTGAGATTGCCACCAATATTTAAGTTCAAGAACTATGCTCCGAAGGGGCCATGTATCTATATGTGATCCAAGCAACATTTTAGGTGTTAATTCAGATGAAAATTCTACCTCAATTGATGATGAAATTCTTGGAAGTCATAACTTTTACACTGTAGCTCCAATCGACTCACCATTTGAACCGTTGAAAAAATAAGAATGAGGACAATGCGGTGAGATGGCATGGAGCTTTGATCAATGGATTTTGACCTCTGAAAACCCAATGAAAGTGATTCAAATTTCAATTTTAGTAGTGCACTCTAAAAATAGTAAGTTTCTAAAAATAATAATTCCTCAAATTTTGTATTATTGTAAATCATGGAAGTCAAACAACTTTGTTTCTCTCGAGATTGGTGACCTTCCACATCCTCCTTCTACCTTAAAATATGTATAAATGAAGATGTAACTTGAAAGAGAAATCTAGTGTCTCTTCTCAAAGATAAGCATATGTTCAGATCTACAAATTTTGATGAATAAGACATCTCTTCTCAGAGATAGTATTATTGTTATTGTGTTCTTGCTTATTGAATTATATTTCAACCAAAGCTTTTGAGTTTTGGTTTAGTGGTATCAGAGTGGTTTGTCTTTAGAGTGTATGATCTTTAGGATGAGGTCAGATTATAGGAAGCTTGGGTGGAAAATAGAATTAATAGACTATCAACCTATTCTCTTAAACAACCTCAAATGGTGAATAACATCGAGACATTTGATCCTTTCAAGGAAATGGTGAATGAAGCCCTTCAATAGTAACAAGCACAGATGCTACAAAAATTCACCCAAATTCTCCAACAAATCTTCATGGGAAATTTTAGTGCCCCAACACCCTTCAAGGTTCAGGTGAATTTTGATATCCCTACCTTCAAGGTTCAGGTGAATTTTGATATCCCTACATTTGAGGAAAAAATCAAAGTTGATGTAGTAGAAAATTGGTTGGATCAATTTTCATCTTTTTTTTTGTAAATAAATTCACTGATAAAGAGAAGATCACTTTTGCTCTTCTAAAAGCATCATTGCCTATCAAAAATTAGCGAAAAGTATACAAAAAGAGATTCAGTACAGATGATATTGGCCTTGAAGTAGAATCTACCTAGGATGATTTCATAAAACTTGTAAAGGAAGAATGCTACCCCATTAGAGCATATGATGATCTATATATAGAGTGGCAACAACTTCATCAAGGTAAAGACAAATCTATTCAAGATTACACTGATATTTTTAATTCTCTATCTGTGAGATTGGACATCCAAAAAAGTGAGAAACATAAGGTTCTCAAATATCATGGTAGACTACAATGGTACATATGGGGAGAAATGGAACTCTTCAATTTGAAAATGCTCAGTGATGTGTACAAATTCATAGTGAATATTGAGAATAAGTATGGAAGAATGAATATGAAGAGTCAGCCTTGGAAATGGAAAAGTGGTAAAGAAGGTCAAACATGAGGCTAAAATTGAAAACAAAAGAAAGAAAAGATAAGAAAGTGGTGTGATTATCACAAATCTAGAACTCACTCCAAATAAGAATGTTGAACCATCAAGTCCTTACTTTATGTGTCACAATCATCAACATCTACTAATCTGCCTGATACACAACCTACAGTAGAAGAGTATGAAGAAGAGATTATAGATGTTGATCTCAATTCCATTGTTGCTTCATCATAGACCCATGAGGAGAGGTCTAGGAAAGGTTGTTTCACTCTAAGTTATGGGTGAAAGGTAAGCCTCTACAATTCATTCTTGATAGTGGGAGTCAAAAAAGTTTAATCTCTGCTAATGTTGTGAAAAGCCTAAATCTATCTATGAAGCCTCACCCAAAGCCATATAGTATTAGATGGTTAAATCCAAGGAGAAATCTCTGAGTCACCCACCAATGTCTTCTCTTATATAATAAAACTTTTCTAAGATGAGGTCTTATGTGATGTGATCAATTTAGATGTTTGTGATGTACTCTTTGGTCAACCATTCATATATGATTGACATGGTATCTATAAATCAAGAACTCGAAGGATCACCCTCACTTTTGAAACACGAAGCTATAGGGTACCATAGGTACCACCTTCTACATCTGTCTCCTTGATTAGTGCCAAAAAATTTATTCTCATGGTCATCAAGCCACATGAATTTAAAAAGGTCGATGTTGCAACCCTGACTACATTAATAACATAACAACAGAATCAAATAGATAGCAAGATGAATAAGTTAATATCCATCTATCCATATACTAATGGTTAGACATAAATGGTGAATAATTAGGCCCTACATAGCTCTACAAAGCACAGTCCATTCTAAGTATGTATCATAAATCAAATCAAAATACAACTACCACACTTGATGACAAATCTTGATGAAATGGGAACCATTATTTATCAAGGAGGGAGGAATGATCTGAGAAATATTTCAGGGGATAATTTAGGTGATTTTTCTACCCTAATTGATGATGAAACTTTTGAAAGCCATAACTTTTGCACTGTAGCTCTAATCAACCCATCATTTGAACCATTGGAAAGCTAATAACAAGGAGAATATGATGAGATGGTATGGAGCTTTGCTTGATGGATGTTGACCCCCAAAAACTCAATGAAAGTGCTCTAAATTTTAATTTTAGTAGTGCAGTCTAAAAATAGTAAGTTTTTAAAAATAGTAATTCTTTGAATTTTGTATTATTATAAATTATAGAAGTTGAACCACTTGATCTCCTTTGAGATTGGTGACCTTTCACATATTACTCCTACCTTCAAAAATTTTATAAATGAATATGTAACCTGAAATGGAAATCAAACATCTCTTCTCAGAGATAAGCATATGTTCAGATCTACAAATTTTGATGAATAGGACATCTCTTCTCAAAGATAGGATTATTGTTATTGTCCTGTTCTTGTTTCTTGAATTATATTTGAACCAAAGTTTTTGAGGTTTATATTATTGGTATCAGAGTAGTTTGTCTTTAGAGTGTATGATCTTAAGGATGAGATCAGATTACAAGAGCCTTGGGTGGAAAATAGAACCAATAAACTATCTACCTATTCACTCTAAATAAACTCAAATGGTGCACAACACTGAGACATTCAATCCTTTCAAATAAATGGTGAATGAAGCCATCAAAAAAAAAAGTGCAGATGCTACTAAAATTCACCCATATTCTATAATAAATCTCCATGGGAAATTCTATCTCCTCATCTGCACCCCACATCATTTTAGTGCCCTAACACCCTTCAAGGTGCAGGTGAATTTTTATATCCTTAGATTTGAAGGAAAATCAATGTTGATATAGTAGAAAATTGGTTATATCAATTGTTATATTATTTTTTTATAAATAAATTCACCAATAAAGAGAAGATCACTTTTGCTCTTTTGAAAACATCATCGCTTGTCAAAAATTGATGAAAAGTGTACAAAAGGAGATTCAATATAGATAATATTGGCCTTGAAATAGAATCTACTTGAGATGATTTCATATAAGTTGTAAATGAATAATACTACCCCATTGGAGCATATGACAATCTATATATAGAGTGACAATAAATTCACTAAGGTAAGAAACAATATGTTCAAGATTACACTGATATTTTTCATTTTCTATCTATGAGATTGGGCATCCAAAAAAGTTAACAACACAAGGTTATTAAATATCATGGTGGACTTCAATGGTACATACAGGGAGAAATAAAAATCTTTAATTTAGAAATCCTCAGTGAGGCATACAAGTTCGCAGTGAAGATTGAGCAAAAGTATGGAAGAATGAATATAAAGAGTTATCCTTTAAAATAGAAAAGTGACAAATAAGGTCAAACCCAAGGCCAAAATTGGGAGCAAAAGGAAGGAAAAATTGGGAAGTGATGTGATTATCACAAATCTAGAACTCACTTTAAAGAAGAATATCGAGCCATCAAGTCCCTACTTTCTGAGTCACAATCATCAACATCTACTACTCTACCT
The DNA here is from genome assembly GCA_037957365.1 of Torreya grandis. Lineage (NCBI taxonomy): Eukaryota > Viridiplantae > Streptophyta > Pinopsida > Cupressales > Taxaceae > Torreya > Torreya grandis. Next base: position 54,035 of record JARHVA010011025.1, read on the forward strand.
GATACATAAGCTATAGTCAAAGAGGATGAAGAGGAGATTGTAGATATTGATCTCGATTCCATCGTTACTTCATCACAGACCCATGAGGAGAGGCTAGATGACAAGGAAAGGTTGTTTCACTCTAAGTTATGGGTGAAAGGTAAGCCTTTGTATTTTATTCTTGATAGTGAGAGTCACAAAAATTTAATCTCTACTAATGTTGTAAAAATCCTAAATTTTTCTATGAAGCCTCACCCAAAACCATACAATATTGGATGGTTGAGTCTAGAGATAAAGCTCCGTGTCACCCACCAATGTCTTCTCTCATATGCAATAGAACCTTTTTAAGATGAGGTCTTATGTGATGTGATCAATCTGGATGTTTGTGATGTACTCTTTGGTAAGCCATTTATGTATGATAGACACGGCATATATGAATCAAGAACTTAAAATATCACCCTCACTCTTAAAACATGACACTATATGGTACCAGAGGTATACCTTCTACATTTGTCTCCCTAATTAGTGACAAGAAATTTATTCTCATGATGATATAGCCACAAGAATCCAAAAGGGCTGATCTTGTAGCCCTAACTACATAAAATACATAAGTAAATAGATAATAAGCTGAAGAAATTCATAGCCTTCCATCCACAAACTAATGGTCAAATAGAAATGATGAACAATTAGGCCCTATATAGCTCTACAAAGCACAGTCCATTCCAAGTATGCATGAAAACTCAAATCAAAATACAACTATCTCACTTGATGACAAATCTTGATGCAATGGGGACCATTGCTTCTCAAGGAGGGAGGAATGATTTGAGCAATATTTGAGGTGATAATTCGGGTGATGGTTCTACCCCAATTGATGATGAAACTTTTGGAAGCCATAATTTTTACACCGTAGCTCCAATTAACTTGCCGCTTGAACTATTAGAAAGCTAAGAATGAGAAGAATGCGGTAAGATGCATGGGTCTCTTCTAGATGGATTTTGACCCCTAAAAATGCAATGAAAGTTCCCTAAATTTTAATTTTAGTAATACAGTCTAAATATAGTAAGTTTTTAAAAATAGTAATTCTTTAAATTTTGTATTATTCTAAATCATGGAAGTCAAACCATTTGATCTCCCTCGAGATTGGTGACCTTCCACATCCTCTTCCTAACTTCAAAATGTGTATAAATAAAGATGTAACCTGAAAGGTAAATCATACATCTCTTCTTAGAGATAATCATATGTTCAGATCTATAAATTTTGATGAATAAGACATCTCTTCTCAGAGATAGCATTATTATTGTGTTGTTCTTATTTCTTGAATTATCTTTCAACCAAAGCTTTTGAGTTTTAGATTAGTGGTATTAGAGTGGTTTGTCTTTAGATTCTATGATCTTGAGGATGAGATCAGATTACAAAAAGCTTAGGTAGAAAATAGAACCAACAGACTATCCACCTATTCACTCCAAACAACCTCAAATGTTAGACAACACTGAGACATCTGATCTTTTTAATGAAATGGTGAATTAAGCCCTCCAATAGCAATGAGTGTAGATGCTAAAAAAATTCACCCAAATTATCCAATAAATCTCCATCGAAAGTTCTGGCTCCTCATCTACACCACACATCATTTTAGTGCCCCAACACCCTTCAAGGTTTAGGTGAATTTTGATATCCCTACATTTGAAGGAAAAATCAATACTGATGCATTAGAAAATTGGTTGGATCAATTTTCATCTTATTTTTTTGTAAATAAATTCACCGGTAAAGAGATCACTTTTTCTCTTTTGAAAACATCATTGCCTGTCAAAAATTGGTGGAAAGTATACAAATAGAGATTCAGTATGGATGATAATGGCCTTGAAGTCGAACCTACGTGGGATGACTTCATAGAAGCTTTATAAGAAGAAGAATACCCCATTGGAGCATATGACAATTTGTATATAGAGTGGCAACAACTTCACCAAGGTAAAAAACAATCTTTTCAAGATTACACTGATATTTTTATTCTCTATGGCAGACTGTAGTGGTACATATGGGGAGAAATGGAACTCTTCAATTTGAAAACATTCAGTGAGGTGTACAACTTCATAGTGAAGATTGAGCAGAAGCATGGAAGAATGAATATGAAGAGTCAGCTTTCAAAATGAAAAAGTGACAAAGAAGGTCAAACACGAGGCCAAAATTAGAAGAAAAAGGAAGAAAAAACTAGGAAGTGGTGTGATTATCACAAATCTAGAACTCACTCCAAAGAAGAATGTCAAGCCATTAAGTCCTTACTTTCTGAGTCACAATCATCAACATTTACTACTTTACCTGATACACAACTTATAGTCAAAGAGGATGAAAAAGAGATTGTAGATATTGATTATGATGCTATCATTGCTTCATCACAGACCTATGACGAGAGGCCAAAAAATAAGGAAATATTGTTGCACTCTAAGTTATAGGTGAAAGGTAAGCCTTTACATTTCATTCTTGATAGTGGGAGTCAAAATAATTTAATCTCTACTAGTGTTGTGAAAAGCTTAAATTTGTCTATGAAGCCTCACTTAAAGCCATACAATATTGGATGGTTGAGTCTACGGAAAAATCTTTGTATCACCCACTAATGTCTTCTCTCATATGCAATAAAACCTTTCCAAAATGAGGTCTTATATGATGTGATCAATCTAGATGTTTATGATGTACTATTTGGTCATCCATTCATGTATGATCGACATGGCATCTATGAATGATCTCAAAGGATCACCTTCACTCTTGAAACATGGTGTTATAGGGTACCAGAAGTACCACCTTCTACATATGTCTCCCTGATTAGTGCTAAATTTTTTGTTCTCATGATGGTCCAGTCACAAGAATCCAAAAGGGCCAATGTTGTAACTCTGACTACACAAACAACACAACAATAGAAGAAAATAGATAACAAGCTGAATAAGTTCATATCCTTCCATCCATAGACTAATGGTCAGATAGAAATGGCGAACAATTAGGCCTTACATAGCTCCATAAAGTACAGTCCATTCCAAGTATGCATCAAAAATGAAATCATAACACAAATGCCACACTTGATGACAAATCTTGATGCAATTGGGACCATTACTTCTCAAGGAGTGGGGAATGATCCAAGCAATATTTCAGGTGATAATTTAGGTAATGGTTGTATCCCAATTGATGATGAAACTTCTGAAAGCAATAACTTTTGCACTGTAGCTCTAATCGACTCATCATTTGAACCGTTAGAAAGCTAAGAGTAAGGAGAATGGGGTGAGTTAGCATGGATATTTGCTCAATGGATTTTGACCCCCAATAATTCAATGAAAGTGCTCCAAATTTCAATTTTAGTAGTGCCCTATTCTATATTATTGTAAATCATGGAAGTCAAACAACTTGATCTCCCTCGAGATTGTTGACCTTCCACATCCTCCTCCTACCTTCAAAATGTGTATAAATGAAGATGTAACTTGAAAAAAAAATCAAACATATCTTCTAAGAGATAATCATATGTTTGGATCTACAAATTTTGATGAATAAGACATCTCTTCTCAGAGATAGCATTATTGTTATTGTGTTGTTCTTATTTCTTGAATTATCTTTCAACCGAAGCTTTTGTGTTTTAGATCAGTGGTATCAAAGCAATTTATCTTTATAGTGTATGATCTCAAGGAGGAGATCAGATTATAGGAATTTTGGGTGGAAAATATAACTAACAGACTATCCACCTATTCACTCCAAGTAACCTCAAATGGTGGACAACACCGAGACATGTGATCCTTTTAAAGAAATGGTGAATGAAGCCCTCAAACAAAAACAAGTATAGATGCTACAAAAATTCACCCAAATTCTCCAATAAATCTGCATGGGAAAATTTGGCTCCTCATCTACACCACCACATTATTTTAGTGCCCCAACACCCTTCAAGGTTCAGGTGAATTTTGATATCCCTAAATTTGAAGGCAAAATCAATGTTGATGTAGTGGAAAATTGGTTAAATCAATTGTCATCTTATTTTCACATAAATAAATTCACCTATAAAGAGAAGATCACTTTTGGTCTTTTAAAAGCATCATTACCTATCAGAAATGGGCGAGAAGTGTAAAAAAGGAGATTCAATCCGGATGATATTGTCCTTGAAGCATAACCTACCTAGGATGATTTCATAAATGTTGTAAATGAAGAATACCACCCCATTGGAGCATATGATGATCTGTATATAGAGTGGTAACTACTTCACCAAGGTAAGGAAAAATATGTTCAAGATTAAAATGATAATTTTCATTATCTATCTATGAGATTGGGCATCCAAGAAAGTGAGAAACACAAGGTTCTCAAATATCATGGTGGACTACAATGGTACGTATAGGGAAAAATAGAACTCTTTAATTTAGAAACCCTCGGTGAGGCATACAAGTTTGTAGTGAAGATTGAGCAGAAGCATGGAAGAATGAATATGAAGAGTCAGCCTTCAAATTTGAAAAGTGATAAAGAAGTTCAAACACGAGGCCAAAATTGGAAGCAAAAGAAAGAAAGACTGGGAAGTGATGTGATTATCATAAATCTAGAACTCACTCCAATGAAGAATGTCGAGCCATCAAGTCCCTACTTTCTAAGTCATAATATTCAACATCTACTACTCTACCTAATACACAACCTAAAATCAAAGAGGCTAAAGAAGAGATTGTAGATCTCGATCCAGATGACGTCGATCCTTCATCACAGACCCATGAGGAGAGGCTAGATGATAAGGAAACATTGTTTCACTCTAAGTTATGGGTGAAAGGTAAACCTTTGCATTTCATTATTGATAGTGGGAGTCAAAAGAATTTAATCTCTGCTAATGTTGTGAAAATCATAAATTTATCTATGAATCCTCACCCAAAGCCATACAGTATTGGATGGTTGAGTCTAGGGAGAAACCTCTATGTCACCCACCAATGTCTTCTCTCATATGCAATAAAAATTTTCCAAGATGAGGTCTTATATGATGTGATCAATCAGGATATTTGTGATGTACTCCTTGGTCAACCATTCATGTATGATCAAAATGCCATCTATGAATAAATAACTCAAAATATCACCCTTGCTCTTAGAATACAGAGCTACAGGGTACCAGAGGTACCACCTTCTACATCTATCTCCCTGATTAGTGCCAAGAAATTTATTCTCATGGTGGTTAAGCCATAGGAATCCAAAAGGGCCAATGTTGTAGCCCTAACTACATAAACAACACAAAAAAATAACCAAATATATAACAAGATGAATAATTTCATATCGTTCCATCCATAGACTAATGGTTAGATAGAAATGATGAACAATCAAGTCCTACACAGCTCCACAAAGCACAATCCATTCCAACTATGCATCAAAAATTAAATCAAAACACAACTACCACACTTGATGACAAATCTTAATGAAATGGGGACCGCTAATTTTAAATGAGGGAGGAATGATCTGAGCATCATTTTAGGTGATAATTCAGGTGATGGTTCTACCCAATTGATGATGAAACTTCTAGAAACCATAACTTTTGCACTGTAGCTCCAATTGAATTATCATTTGAACCATTAGAAAGGTAAGAATGAGGAGAATGGGGTGAGATGTCATGTATCTCTAATTAATGGATTTTGACCTTTGAGAACCCAATATAAGTGCCTCAAATTTTAATTTTAGTAGTGCAGTTTAAAAATAGTAAATTTTTAAAAATAGTAATTTCTTAAATTCTGTATTATTGTAAATCATGGAAGTAAAACCACTTGATCTCCCTCTATATTGGTGACCTTCCACATCCTCCTCTTACCTTAAATTTTTTTATAAATAAATATTTAACTTGAAAGAGAAATTAGACATCTCTTCTCAGAGATAAGCATATGTTTAGATCTACAAATTTTGATGAAAAAGACATCTCTTCTCAGAGATAGCATTATTGTTATTGTGTTATTCTTATTTCTTGAATATATTTCAACTAAATATTTTTAGTTTTAGATCAGTGGTATCAGAGCAATTTATCTTTAGAGTCTATGATCCCAAGGATGAGGTCAGATTATAGAAAGCTTGGGTGGAAAATAAAACCAACAAACTATCCACCTATTCTCTCCAAACAACCTCAAATGATAGACAACACTGAGACATCTGATCTTTTCAAGGAAATGGTGAGTGAATCCTTCCAACAATAACAAGCATATATGATACAATAATTCACCCAAATTTTCTAACAAATCTCCATGGTAAATTTTGGCTCCTCATCTGCACCGTCACATCATTTTAGTACCCCAACACCCTTTAAGGTTTAGGTGAGTTTTGATATCCCTATATTTGAAGGAAAAATCAATGTTGATGTAGTAAAAAATTGGTTGGATCAATTATCATCTTATTTTTATGTAAATAAAATCACTGATAAAGAGAAGATCACTTTTGCTCTTTTGAATGCATCATTGCCTATCAAAAATTGATGGCAAGTGTACAAAAGGAGATTTAGTACGGATGATATTAGGCTTGAATAAAAACCTATCTAGGATGATTTCATAGAAGCTGTAAAGGAAGAATACTATCCCATTGGAGTATATGATGATCTGTATATAGAGTGGTAACAACTTTGCCAAGGTAAGGAATAATCTATTCAAGATTACACTAATATTTTTCATTCTCTATCTACGAGATTGGGCATCTAAGAAAGTGAGAAACACAAGGTTCTCAAATATCATGGTGGACTACAATGGTACATATAGGGAGAAATATAACTCTTCAATTTGGAAACCCTTGGTGAGACGTACAAGTTCATAGTGAAGAATGAATAGAAGCATGGAAGAATGAAGATGAAGAGTCATCTTTCAAAATGAAAAAGTGACAAAGAAGAAAAAAACATTAGGCTAAAATTGGAAGCAAAAGGAAAGAAAGACAGGGAAGTGGTGTGATTATCACCAATATAGAACTCACTCCAAATAAAAATGTTGAGCCATCAAGTCCCTACTTTCTAAGTCACAATCATCAACATCTACTACTCTGCCTAATACACAACCTATAATTGAAGAGGACGAAGAAGAGATTATAGATTTTGATTTCAATGCCATCATTACTTCATCATAGACCCATTAGGAGAGGCTAGATGACAAGGAAAGGTTATTTCACTCTAAATTATGGGTGAAAGGTAAGCCTTTGCATTTCATTATTAATAGTGGGAGTTAAAAGAATTTAATCTCTGCTAATGTTTTGAAAATCCTAAATTTATATATGAATCCTCTCTCAATGCCATATAGTATTGGATGGTTGAGTCTAGGGAGAAACCTCTATGTCACCCACCAATGTCTTCTCTCATAAATAATAAAACCTTTCCAAGATGAGGTCTTATGTGATGTGATCAATCTGGATGTTTATGATGTACTCCTTAATTAGCCATTCATGTATGATCGACATGGCATTTATGAATCAAGAACTTGAAGGATCACCCTCACTCTTAGAATACGATGCTATAGGGTACCAGAGGTACCACCTTCTACATCTATCTCCCTTATTAGTGTCAAGAAATTCATTCTCATTGGTCATGCCACAGGAATCCAAAAGGGTCAATGTTGTAGCCCTGACTACATAAATAACACAACAATAGAAGAAAATAGATAATAAGTTGAAGTTCATAGCCTTCCATCTACAGACTAATGGTTAGAAAAAAAATGGTGAATAATCAAGCCCTACATAGCTCCACAAAGCATAGTACATTCCAATTATGCATCAGAAATCAAATCAAAACTCAACTACCACACTTGATGATAAATCTTCATGTAATGGAGACCATTTATTCTCAAGGAGGGAGGAATGATCTGATCAACATTTTAGGTGATAATTTGGGTGATGGTTCTACCCCAAATGATGATGAATCTTCTGGAAGCTATAACTTTTGCACTGTAGCTCCAATCGACTCACCGTTTGAACCATTGGAAAGAAAAGAACAAGGAAAATGCGGTAAGATGGCATGAATCTTTTCTCAATGGATTTTGATCCTTGAAAACCCAATTGAAGTTCCCAAAATTTTAATTTTAGTAGCGCAGTCTAAAAATAGTAGGTTTCTAAAAATAGTAATTCCTCAAATCTTGTATTATTCTAAATCATGAAAGTCAAACCACTTGATATCCTTCAAGATTGGTGACCTTCTGCATCCTCCTCCTACCTTCAAAATGTGTATAAACGAAGATGTAACCTAAAAGGGAAATTAGACATCTCTTCTTAGAGATAAGCATATGTTTAGATTTATAAATTTTGATGAATAAGACATCTCTTCTCAGAGATATCATTATTTTTATTGTGTTGTTCTTTTTTCTTAAATTATATTTCAACCAAAGCTTTTGACTTTTGGATAAATATGTATATTATATTATACTTATCTTTGAATATTATCATGAAGAGTGTAGTTAATTATTATTATACTTGGACAATGGTGGCTATAGACTTGTTACAACTATTGTAGTGTTAATATGATTACTTTCTATATTTGCATTGTGACATGTACTATCATGATATTATAAATAAATATTATGTGATGTATTATGATTATAGCTAGTGTCACACTTTGTGTATTTTTTGTGGTCTTTGTAGATTCACATGGTGAAATCCATATTTGGTATATATGTTTAACGATTTAATTTTTTTTATGTAATTCTTTGTCTAACCCAATGGGATTTATACAAAATTGAGTGCACCAATGGCTAATGAGATGTGGGTGAATTGGTTACATGTCTTGGCTTTGTACCACCCCACCTAACTTTAAATATCGATGGCAAGTGAGGTCAGTTGTGGCCATTAGTGATGTATGTGGGGCTAATAGTGGTCATGGTGATGTATGTGAGGCTAGTGGTGGCCATGGTGATGTTTTTGGTGTTAGTTGTTTCTATTTGTGATATTTTAAAAGGAGATATAGGTGTCTCAATTGTGTCCTTGACTAGTTCTTAGATCCATTCAAAAGTGTTTTGATTCATAGCTCCAATCTCTGTAAAAGTGTTTACTAATAATTAAAAAAAATGAGTGCACCAATGTATAACATATTTACACCATACTTAAGTATTAGATAAATTTTTTTGAAAACATTTCAAAAAATATATTTTAAATTAATTTAAACTCATAATTTCTCTCTATTTCAACATGTCAAATAATAAAATAAAAATTAAGAAAATGTTAAACTTCCAAATGAATTAATTTTTACATTTTTACATGATACCTAGAGAACAATATGAACTCCCAAACTTAAAGGTTTCCACTAATAGAAATTATTCTTCATTTTTAATGTTCAATATAATATTTATAAAAGGATTTAAATAATAAATATAACATGGACTTGGGGGATTAAAATTGAATTGTAATAAATAGTACAAGAGGGAAATGGAATTGTAATCAATTGTACAATAGGAATTCAAAACAAATGGTAATTATTGATATTTGGAAAGAAGTTTAGATTGTTGAGATGAAATCTCATTATTGTCTTCAAATGAAAATCCTAGATAGGTATCTTATTAGTCCTATAGGAATACTTAAGTTTTCAATATGCTTTAACTTTTGATTAAACTTTGCTTTCTAGACCAATAAAAAATCATTATTTTTTGTGTATGAAAAAATTTACAATTTTACAAAAGTTAAGTTATGCATTTTTTTTTAAATCATGAAAAAAGCATTTATCTATATTGTGACTGGTCCAAATTATTTACATGTTATTTAGAGAAGGAACACTGACAGTATCAACAGTAAATACAATAAATGTATTGTCTTATAAATAAGATAGTTGTGGAATTTTTAAATGGTGAATGTATCCTTCCTTACCAACGTCCAATGTATCTTAATTCTTTTCATTAATTTATGCAAGTAACTAGGGTGGCTATTACTTGGAAAGTTTGAAAATGATAAATATGCATTTAATATTGTTGGGTTCTAGACATGGTTAGTAGTAGTTTACACAAATCTTGATGTTTTGTATGGGTCAAGGTAATTGATTTATTCACACCTATAATATTTTTACATTTGGAAGGATTGAAGGCTAGTTCGTGTATGTGAAATGACTGGTAAACCTAAAAAGGGTGTGGAGATCTCCATGTTTTTTTTTGGAGGTATTTGACTTGGGCTTCATGTTCTCCAACACTAACATTGCAGAATTCACTCATCAATCAATGACATCCCATTGTCAAGCCTAATAGATTCTCTACATTAGTCAAGGGATTGTAGAATAATAATAAGATCTTATGATATTGTAATCCTTGGTGCCTAGATCCAGACTTGTGGCAGGGTAGTAAATCCACCATTCACATAGTACAGACTACTCATAGACTCAATCATATTTTTAATGAATATTTCATTTCCACCACACACCAAATTACAAAGGTATTATAGATTCATATTTTTCAAAATCCCAAAGTAGATAATAGGTAAAATTATAGAAGTTTCATGGCCATGAGATGAAATGTCAGCTCATCTATTGCATATATTTTTTATTAAGATTTGAGACGCTATCCATGACTAGTGGCCTCATAAATCCCCTCAATCTACAAGGCTAAGAAGTGCACTGCATAAGATGGAAACAAATTCTAGAAGCCTTAGCTCAGGCACTTCCATGTAAACCTTTCAATTCAACTCAAAGATTTCTATAATTTTCCAAACACAAGGCCATTCAAGCATTATAGAGTTGGATGATGGAAGCCACATTTTACCCAAGGTAGCCAATTAAATCTTTTAATTTTAATTTCAACGTATTGTTTTTGTAGGGGTTTTAAGGGATTATCCTTTGATGAGCCTAAATTTTAGGTACTGATAGGATGTGATGGAGTTAATTCAGTGGTGGCCAAGTGGTTGGGGTTGAGTGATCCAAATTTGGTGGGATGCTCCACCTTTTTAGGTTTGGTGATGTTTCTAGAAGGCTACCATTTTGAGCCAAAATCCATCCAAATTTGGGGAAACAAAATTAGGGCATATTTCACTCCTTGCATTGAAAATGACACCTTTTGGTTCTTGATTCAGAAGATAGATCCTTGAGGTACTTCAAAGTAAATTTGATTAAATTAACATTTCCACTAATTTTTTTTTGTTTTTTCTAGTTTGAATCTAAAATTTGGGTTAATTAACCTATAGACATAGAAATCCTGCACCATGAAGAGATTCTTCAAGAAGAAGCACTGCATTTGGTAGAATATTTAGGAGAGAAAGAAATTATGGAGGGATGAAAAGATATATTCTAAGCACTTTGAGCCTAGAGATGTTGAAATACTGCTACCTTTGGCCGTTTAAAGCTAGAAATGCATGGAAGGGCAATGTGATGGTGGCTGGAGATGCGAAGCATCTGATGACCCTTGAATTGGGTCAGGGTGGGGATTTGGCTCTTGAGGACTTGATCACATTAGGGAGGTGTTTAGGGAAAGTGGATTTAGGAAAACCCTCTGAAGTTGAGGTAGCATTGAAGAAATATGTGGAGGAGAGGAAAGGCAGGGAATTCAGAATGGGGGTGGGGTCGTTTATGTTGAGATTTTTGTAGAGTGGAAGTTGGTGGTTGTTGAGATTTATTTCGGAAAAAGTTTTGTTTGATCAAATTTCACCCAATATGATTCACCATATCGAGTTTGATTGTGGTGATCTGTGAAGCCATTCTTAACATCTTTCAAATTTAGCATGTTTTCTATAATTTATCTCCATTCATAATATAAGTTTTTTTTTCATTTTATTTTAAAATATTTAAATGTTAGTGGGGCAGATTTTCACTTTCAAATTCTTTGGTTGCATCTTCCTTCACTCTTTTAGTGTCTATTACATCATACAATAATGTTGTCCTCCCTGCCAAAGGATGAAAGAATTTGAGAAAATTTTTAATCATCATATTTGATATACATCATATTTGATATACAATATTTTCATGTCCATTTAATTAGAAGTGTTTGAATTTTTTTTTCCTTGATTAGCAATTGATGTGAAAAATGTTGATTATTACATGTGATAGTGGATTGTTTGGTTCAGCTATGAATGGAGAAGTTTTGGTCCAGGATAAGAATGTAGAAAAGCTTTTCAAATTATTGACCAATAGGGGAAAAGGGAAAGGATCTTAAATCACTAATAAGACCCAATATTTATAATAAGATTATGTTCATAGAATTAACAATGTTAAAATAAAGTGGCATTAATAATTATTTAATTTGTATTTATTAATAATCAAAACGTTAATATAGCCTACACTAGTATTGAAATATTATTAGTATGTTGTAGGATCAATTTTTTTTATTAAATCAATTTTAAAACCATTTTTGTCTCCATGAATATCCAAACTAAAATAGTAGATTAAGAGTGACCTTAATCAATATGCACAAATTCTATGAATTTTGGTGTTAGCGTAAATTTTTAATGAAAGGGTTGACTACTCATCGTTAGCCCTAGCAATGTTCGTAGAGATGAAGTTAACTGCCATGAAATGTTTAAAAATACTTGCCATTTTTTTTTATCAGGGTCAACAAAACAAAGGACTTGTCATGTCACCCTATGTCATATTAACATCCATTGCATGGTAATTTAGCCCAACTACTATAGTTCAAACATTAAATGTCAAAAGCCCAAAAGTGAGAGCATTTCCCTTATTAGTTTTGAAGACTAATTCATTTTTATTATTACCCAAGTGCACAAAAACTTAGTGAGATTTTTACACTTGCAAGGAGTTCATAGAAATCATAGAGAAGGAATAAGTTCATAGATATCATAGAGAAGGAAACAGTTCAAGGTGTTAAGCTCATTGCATCTACTACAGATTAAGTACTTTTATTGTATGTTGACCTATACACCCTTATCTAAGTAAACCCTCATTTCATCAAGTAGATATTTCCATATCCTTTTCTTTTATGCTAAATATGTAATTGAGATGCTATTAATATATTACAAGTTTACATAGACATTTCTTTGAATTGGTATTAAAATTTTATGTAGATTTTATTTAGTGCTCATGAATGTAATGTCATTGTAAAAAGATATAATTTATTAAAAAAATTAATACAATGTTATCCAATTGCCTTTATTTATTAATATGAAGGTCATGGGGTTGATTGATACATTTAGAAGGGCCTCCTCATCTGTAAGTAAGTTGGAAGATAAATTGCCTTCAGAAACTACCATTTTCTCAAAGGCCATTTTCTCATTTTTTTCATCATCATTATGATTACATCCATCTATGGTACAATCCTCATCTCCTTAATCTCCTTTTCCAATAAGAATGTGATCATTCTATGCCTATCATCCATAATCAATTGTAACCCAATCTCCATCAACAAAACAATGATATTTTTTATATAAAAACATCATCCCATATGTTTTTAGAGGACACAACTTCAAATTGAGACACAAAAATAAACTATAACAACAATAGGTTATTCAATATCATCAAGATTTTAACCTGTCAATTATTTGTGTTTAAAAAGGCATATTTTAAATTTGTTTAAGTTTTATTGTTGTGAAATAACAAGATCCATAACTTGAAACTGAAAAGCATATCATGATAGCCAAACTCAAAAGCTTTTACATATAATATAAACATAGTTCCAAACAATCATAGGGTGTTTCTTATTAGTTTAATATGACTACATCTAAACAAGTTGTGTATTATACAATGGTTTAAAACATTCATTTAATAATTATTAAAATATTAAACAATATGTATAAAGAGCCTACTTCATTGACCAGATATGTGCAGTGCAGATGAAATATATAAAAAATGGATGCATATAATAAGAACATCAAAGAAAAATTTAAAGCGCAATAGATAATTGGATGTGTTAGACCATCTAGAGTAACATAACACAGCCTATAGTTAAGTATACTTAATATTATGAGGATACCTAAAAATATTCTATTTTTCACTTTACCTACCTATTTTATCCTATTTTTCATTTAAAATTCTCCTATTTGTCATTTAATTATGCTCCAATCCTACTCTAACTTAACGATAACTTCTTTAACTTATTCATATGCTAGTTGTACAAATTCTTAAATCTATTTTCATTATTCACTGTTCCTTTGCTCCTTCCTACATAAAATCAAGAAGAGATAATAAAATAACAGATAGTTAGAAGAGATTAGAGACATGAATGCATAAGTAAACATTCAATTCCATATTGATGCAAAAAATAGACTCTTGACAATATGTTTCACCACGACAAAGGATGACTTATAATGACTAGTATATTATCTTGGAGCCATCTCCAAAGTGATCAATTATGTCTACGATCCTAAATATATTTCATAAAAGTTTTTGTCGTCACCAACCTCTCTCATAATGCTTCACCAAAATAAAAGATATTTAAGATGTGAGCTATCCAAAATGTTTTGGTGTGTCATATTTATAGTATTGTATTTAAACTGATGATGAATTTCACAAGTGACTTGAAACATAGATAGTAATCATGAATTAGATTGTAACTTCTATAGAAACATTTTTATAGAGATAATATGAATCTACAGGACATAAAATGTTTAGATCTTCTGAATTATTTAGATGTCAGTATTTCTAATTTAAATTCATTGATTATAACAATCTAAATAAACATAAACTTAAATCAAAATTTCCTTAGATTAAATTGCCATGACCAAGGAGCTCCATTCTATAAAATAGATTTAATTGTAAATACAATGGTAAATTGTCTATATGGAAATTTGGATGTTACACATTCAAGCTTTGATTATGCCTTCCCTTGTACATGTTCTAATTAAAAATAGATTTATTATGCTTTAATTAATGATGGAGTTTGTTGTTTGAAAAATATAGGAAGGACTTTTTCCAATAAGATGACAAAAGGATCAGGGGAAAGTTTGACATGGGATGAATACACTAATCGCATGACCTTCACTCACCATATAAGTTTGATCTTCACATGGTTCTTCATACCGATGACTCATATTTTTTAAATGCCAATTTTATTTTTATATTGATATAAAAAAAGCACTATATAAAGACCTATCAAATTTTGAGATGGAAATGCATCTGACATTTAAACAATGTTGGGATACTACCAAGTAAAGCAATGGCTATTAAAAGTATCAGGGAAGCTACAAGTAGCATCATAACTCTCAAAAAATATATAGAGAGAGACAAATTACATTTGTTAGTTTCAAAGGATGTAAACTTGGAATTAAAATAATTACAACTGATCATTGAACTTTTTTTTAAAAGATCCATCACCTTCTAATGATTCAAAAAATTCCTGGAGCAATCTACTGGAAATATCTAATATTAGCAAATATGGACTCCATTTTATAAGATTGATAAAACAACATTTATATAATACATGTTCATAATATTTTTTAAAATATTCTCTTTCTTTACTACTTTTTATACTCATATCTTCTTTTATAGAGTTATTTTTAATATTCAATGTTTAGTTATTTTTATTAAGATTATATATATGATATTAATTTGGTATATGATTTTTTCTAAAGTTTACATGAAGGAATTTGAACTTGTACTTTTTATTATAAAGTGTACATTCTAATCGTTATTATTTATTTAATTTTTTTTTTTTTACAAATTTAATATTATTCATATGTTTATTTTTAATTTTCAATAGTGAATTAAGGTATCATAAACATTATTAAATTTTGAAAAATTTCCTGTTTTAGTTACTTATAATTAAGGTTTTAAGGTCTAGCCCATTATACATGTTAAGATATTAACATGTTTATCACAAGAGAACATAAAATACTTTTATAACTAAGGTTTCAAGGTCTAACACATTATACATTTTACAATATTAACGGGTTTATCATAAGAGATCATAAAACACATTTTTTTAACCCCTCTTAAATCTCTTTATAAGTAAGTTAATCAAATGTATGTTACGCTCATAAGAGACATCTTATTTTTCATAACATGATTTAAATAATTTTGCTTGATAAAATTTCACTCTCTGATTAATACTCAAATAAAATTTCTAAACTATTTTAAGCTCCTGTAGGGGCTTGGCGCATGGGGCCCTTGTTTTAATTACAAATCATTTTAACATTCATCACATTTTGCATAAATAGAAATTGATTGATAACAATAGCTCCAAGCTTTAACATGAAATTTGAAGTAAAGTTTTAGTTTTTTGATTTGGAGAATATGTTCAATTAGTATATTATAACAAAATAAAATTTAATGTCAATGATATCTGGGTGAATTAGTTAAAGTGACTTGGTTATGTCAAATCCTATAAGGTTCAAATCTCAATGAGATATGAGGTAGGGTGGATTGTAATCGTGATGATATTTGTGACATCGGTTATGGCTATAGTATTAATTTTAAGAGATATATAGGCCACCCATTGTGTCTTATATTAATTCATAACTCTAATTAAAAATATTCCAATTCATCACTCCAGATTATATAAAAACTTTTACTAATAATAAAATAAAAATAAAAACTTAAACAAACATTGGCTCATAATGAATGATCGATGACATTTTAAGATACCCCCATCAATTTACTTCTTACAAATCTAACAAATTTCAATTAAGTTTTTCTTATGTGTATAACGTTATTTACATGACATCTGCCTCTTGAATCAATTACGACCCTATCTCCACATAATTTGTTATATGTTGCGACTTTGATGATGGTGAGAAGAAGGTGCAAGAATGGACACATCGGATGATTATTGTTTGTCACATCCAACTTAAAAAGGAAATACTTCTTTTTTAAATAATTTTATTTATGGAGGAATTTATGTTTTCTTATCGTGTAAAAAGGATAATAGATATTAAATATAAATTTATGTTAAAATTTCATATATCTTAAAGATTATAATTTAATTGGAATTACTAAATTTTCATTGGCCAGTGACAAATTTATATTTTTTGGTTAATTAAAAATATATTTATATGAATACCACTAAAATTTAAGAAAAATGATTTATTTTAAAAAATGAAATAAACATTTATTTCATTTTATAATTTAAACTTAAAAATAAAGCAATTTAAAATTTGGTAAAGATTATATATTCTTTTTTACTAAAATAAAAATCTTACTTTTAATAAAAATTATAATTTTTTTTTTTCAAAATTTACAATTAAAAATAATTAATTAAAACATTCTATTTTATATATATATATATATAAACTTTTCTTCCAAATTTTTAATTAATTTTTTAATCATTTAAATAAATAAAATTTATAGATTTTACATCAATTAAAAAAATAAATTTTATCATGAGATAAAGAAAGAAAAAGTAAAAGCTAAAGTAACTTATGAAAGTAGAATATGCTTCTGCGCTCGCCTTGTACTTAAAATTAGATATGGCCCATGCACGAAACATAAACGTTTCTAAACATGTTTTGCTCTTTGATAAAATGATAAGGAACGTGATTATCTGTTCGCTAGATCCAAGTTAAAAGCAAATTTATTTATGGAGGCATTTATGTTTTTTTGGTCTATAGAAAGGACAATAGATATTAAATATAAAATTATGTTAAAATTTCATATATCTCAAAGATTATAGTTTATTTGTAAATGCTAAGTTTCCATTGATCAATGGGAAAATTCATATTTTTCGTTTGGCCAATTAATTTTTTTTTTTTGGTATAAATAGAAAAAATATTTTATCATAAAAAATCTATGAAAAATAATTTATTTTAAAAAATGAAATAAATAGTATTGAAGAGATGTGGGTGAGTTGGTAAAGTCGTTGGTTGTTTCAAGTTTTACTTGGATTCAAATCTTATAATAGTGTATGAGGTCGTATGTGGCCATCCTTGGTATTCTAGGGCCAGATGTGGCCATTAATGGTATGGGTTGTTAATTAATAGCTATTGATATTCTCGGGTCGATTGTGGTTGTTGTTGGTAAATTTGATAAAATATGGTAGATATGGTATTGATTACTTGACAATCTGGGCCCCCGATTGTATCCCAGATCGATTCATAGCTATGGTCAAAAGCGATTAGGCAATGGTCCCATCAACCCTGAGACCAATCTAAAAAAATGAAACAAATATTTATTTAATTTTATAATTCAAACTTAGGTAAAATTTACATGTTAAATTTTGGTCAAATAATGTTAAAACAACTTTTAAATTTGGTAAAGACTACATATTCTTTTTTTTAATTGGATAAAATAGAGAGTTTTGACGCGACCACTCAACCCAATACAAAGGCTACCAACACCAGTAGGAAAATGAGAGACACAATAGACAAAACCCATGAAATTGAAGAGTAAACAACCAACCGAAAAGACAACAACCAAAACAATCTCAGAAAACAATCAAGAGTATCGTAACTTCATCGTCATTAGCGAATCATCAGCAAAAAGTCCGTAGAGGGGAAGCCAAGAATGGGCAAGGTGTCTTCATCAAAACTAATCAAGAGCACCAAAAGCCAGTCAGTGAAAACACCCAAAAATTAATCAACAACAAATCAATGAATAGTTGGGGTGAGTCTTCCTCTACGATGGCGAGAGAGGATGTCTTCCATAGTCCATTGGTTCTTTTCTTTCACCAGGTCTTCAACATTGGACTTTAGGGTTTCTGCTTTCATCTGTCCTCCCTTCCTTTTACTCATTGTGTCCAAAGGGGCTTTGAGCTTAGCTTGAGGGGAATGAGAGGGGGACGCTATGCAGGCCAGCGGGTCGAAAAGGACAGGGGGGCCACCTGAATCATCGTCACTCCAGGAAGAGACCAAAGTATTCAAAGGAGGATCCCCAGACAAGGGAGGAGGAGAAGAGGCTATTGACAGATAGAATATGCCATGATTACGTTATAAAAATATATCACTATATATTCTCTCTAAACAAGAATACAAATCGCTAATGAGATGTGGGTGAATTGGTTAAAGTGGTTTATGTCTAGCTTCATTTAGGTTTAAATTTTAGTAGTATGTGGAGTTAGTTGTGCCCATGGTGATGGTTTTAAGGGAGATCTGGGTCTTCCATTATGTCCTAAACTGATTCATAGTGCCAATCAAAAATATTATGATTCATAATTCCAAATTCTGTAAATATATTTACCAATTATATATATATATATATATATATATATAACCTTACCTCTAATAAAATAAATAAGTTTTTTTTTTCCAAAATTTAAAATTAGAAACAATTAATAAAAACCCTTTAAAAAAGGGTTTTAAGAAAAATAGAGTAAAATACAATTTTTATATTTTACTTGAATTTTTTTAATTAACCTTTTAATTATTTAAATAAATAAATTTTATAAATTTTAAATTAAGGAAAGAATAAATTTTCCATTGAGATATATGAACAAAAATGAAAGCTAAAATAATATCTGAAAGTAAAATATTCCCCTGCACTTGCCTTGTACCTAAAGTTAGATAAGGGTTATGCATGAAACATAAAGGTTTCTGTCATAGTTTTACACTTTGATAAAATGATATGGAGCGAGACCAATATAAATTATTAAAGTCTTATTCATCTTATATATGAATTTAAATGCCATGATTTTAGTCATTTTTACTTACTATTAACTGTTTATTTTTATTAGTCCTGAAGGGATAATTAATGGATTCAATTCATTTTTACTTTTTTTATGTTTTACTTTCTAGATCAATAAAATATTATTATTTTTTATACATTCAAATATTTGTAATTCTTTAATAATTAATTTGTGTATTTATTAATTAAAAATATGGAAAAATCTATTTAACTAAATTTTGATTAGTTAAGACCATTAACATGCTATTATAGAACAGGTTGCTGACATCATCAACAATAACAATAGTAACTGTCAGATTTACTGATAGATTGCATAAATATTCATAGACTCTCCTTGTTTACTATACTTGCTATTTTTTAATCTACCTTTACATGCTTGTCATTATCTTAGCTGCTTGAATCATGAAATTACTATTTTCTATTTCATCCACAAGTCACCATAAGAACTTGATATATCTTGTATAAATCAAAAATCAGGCATGCTACAGTTTGGTGTGTTTGTGTAGAGCAAAAAACTTTGACATAACTCTTTCAACATGACTCTCAACATGGGCGCCGAGATTGGTCTGGAGCTTCAATATGTGGATCTTGAGTACAATGAGATTGTAACTACCACCATCAGATCAAATTATAATAAAACTTTATTGTAAGTCCCTTGTCATAAAAATAAAGTAATAGAGTTTTTGAATTAACCACAAGAAGAAAAAAATAACAATTGGAATTACAGACTATTAGGGAACTTAACTTGCAAAAAGGACAGTTTATTGTCAAGCAATAGGGTATGTAAGCCTACACCAATGGATGCATCATACAAGACTTTCTTATCAAAGTGCAGCATAAAATCGTGCCACACTCATGATGAGAAACTCAACCCTGCAACTTGAAAATGTCAAGTGCCATTACCAGGTAAATTAGTTTTTAGGTCTCCATCATTCTCAAATCTATCAAATGGATCGAGGTTCCAGTAACTTGAGACATTTGGCACAATCTCTCCCTTTTCGTAGGTTATGTCTTCATTTAGTATGAGATAATTTCTTAAGCTATAAGTGGTTGAAAAATATATGCCCACCAATTTTTTTTTTGAAAGCTATCACAAATTTATAATGTTTCACTTACGAATAGTATTAATTATTAGGTATAGTATTAAACAATAAGTGATAATATTTGAGACTTACCATTATCTCGATTCATGGGCATTCTTATTTTAAATTTGGTGGTGCACAGACAATGTAAGCTACGTTGGCTTATACAATATTTGCTTCCATTAATCAGGAATTAGTGGACATTTTTTACTTGCCAAATGTGATGATTTGCACTCCTCATTAGGGGCTCATAGACAATAATATAGTTTCTACGTGGGCCATAGAGGTTATCTTGCATGGCATGTGCTTGTAGGGAAGATGGTTCTGCTGGTGCAAACTTTGGTTTCTCATAAGGCATTGAGTATTTTTGACCAATTTTTTTGCACCTTATTATTCTATTTGTGTCTCATAGGCGAGGCAAAAATATTAGGAAATAAGCACAAGAAAAGATGCATATTTCATTTTTAACAAATGTTCTTAGTATATTTGAACAACAATACCAATATGCTTTATGGAATATGTAATCTAAGATCTATTTTCTAGAATATATATATATATATATATATATATATATATATATATATATATATATATATATATATATATATATATATATCTCACAAGATTGTTTATTGTTCTTTCATTTTTAAGTAGGTGAAGGAATTTCTTTCTTGTAGGGAGATGTTGAGATCTTTTAAGAATGGAAGGTGGCATTGGAGCACCAAGTGCGGAGGAATTTTCAACTTGCTTGTCTTTAATTGTGCAGAATCCATATATTTTATATCTAACAATTTTTGTTGGTGTGGGGGGCTTCTCTTCATATATGATGAAATAAATACCACGTGTAATTATCATGAAAAGATACTCATTCAATTTAAGGGGGAACAAGGAGCTTTTCATGTATAATCAACCAGAGTTGAGAGTAGAATTCTTTGAGCAAGCTTCAGGAATTATTTCATCAAAAGACTTCTATTATAAGCCTCCTCTCATTACACCATAGATGGGAACATTTTACCTACAACACTTCTTTGTTTTAGAGCATAACTTGCCTCCCAGGGGAAGTCACAGTGCACTGAATCTACATGGAATGAATATGTTTTACCAAAGACACATATATATTCTGACTTCTGGTAGTAGGTATATCTAGGTTTTCTAAGAATGAACACCAGAGGTATTTAACATTAAGATTTTGTATTACTTTTGCATCTCGACATAATTTTTTCAAACATTCAACAAGCAACAATCCTTACTCAGGATGATTATTTTTTCAACCAAACTACATGCATGTGGTTGTATGGTATTGTTAGATATGTAGAACACCAAAGTATAGATACAAAAACATGTTTTGATTTATTATAAATGGAAAAGGAGATATGTATTTCACATATATTGGGCATTAAAAAGGTGTCAAAATAGTTCTAATATTAATATTTTATGGCAATAGAATTGTGTCTTGAATGCTTCATGCACATGGTATTGATTTCGGGTTTGCTGCATATTTGATTTTGAACTGTCACTAATTGCCCTTTATGTTAGGAATGTTCTAAAAACATTATTAATTTAATGTTTCCTTCTTATTTGAGATTAAATTTATTATTTTCATCTATAAAATTTTATCTATTTCAACACTAAAGAGGCTCAAGTATATGTAATTAGTGTGTTGTTGTCTTATGTTAGCCTTTAATTTAAATGCCTTTAGATGAATCCCTTGAAATTTTAAACAAATATACATAATTCTTAATCTAGGTTTCAATGAAATTAGACATGAATGGTAACTTTACTCAAGCAATGATAAAATTCATTTAGACATTTACCATTTTTAGATCTTCCGTTATTTAGAGCCAATGCTTACTTATAAGGTTATATGTAGACTTGACACCTTCTAAAATGTATCAAGACTTTGAATTTAAAATGATTTAGATTCATTTATTAAAAGGATTAGCATGTCTAATGAAGATAATAAATCTAATGTTAATTTGGTAGTTCTAGCTATTCTTACAAATTTCCATCTAATTCCTTCAACTTTCTTGCTTACTTTATAATATTTTTCACCTTCCTTTGTAAATGAACTTTAGATAGGCTTTTATAGGGAACTATTGGTCATAGGTCAGATGTATTCATGCTAGAATGACATAATGAATGGTAAGGACTAGATGGAAATGACCATTAGGGCTCAAAATGTAAATGGATAGGAGCACCAAAAATAAGACACCCTAGGGTCTGATGCTATAGTCCAAGTATGGTGATCCTATTCTATAAGATCAAGACCTAAAAGAATATGATTGGCCTAGGAAATGTAGCCTAGCTGAGGTGGAATAATTTTTTAGAAGGTTTTAGATGATTGATAGTAAGTAAAAAGATGTCTAGAAGAGCCATAAGAGCATGCAAAAAGGACATATGGATAGGGTGTCACAAGCCACACTCAAACAACAAATTTGGACATTTCATATGACTACATTATCATAATCCCTTCAAACAGTTAATTTACGTTGAAAAATGTGTAAGTAATATGAGCAGATTATTTTATCATGTTATTAAATTTAGATATTAATTTTGTTTTGAAATTAATTTTTCAATATATATTTTATCAAAAATAAAACATTTTATTTACTGTTTATTAGATAAAATTAAATGATATGACTATTTTTCTAGGAATGTTAATATTTATTGATTAGTAAACATAAATTCTTGTCATCTGATGATTATTTTTAGTGGTCAAAATGTATACATGTATACAGCTAATAATGAAGCCTCATAATTACTATCCATGTATAAATTTGACAATGATGATGCATTGTCATTTAATAAAATTACCATAAAATCAATACCACCCATTTACAAATGAAAAGATCCAAGGGGTGGCATGATGCAAAGTTTAATTTTTTTGCAAGGTTGAGAACTACAACACTTTAATGGTGTACTAGTTTCATGCAAAATAATAGGTGTGGAAAGTGAAAGGATGTCCTTCTCACAATCCTTTAGAATGTTAGGTAATCTTAAAAATTTGGTTTTGGACATAGTCTTAATTGGGGAAGTGGCTCTAAGCACTAATATAGATTATATTCATATTTCATTTTCTACAAGCCCCTGCATGAATAGCCTTGAAACCATATAAATTGAAGGCGAAAATTTACCAAAGTTGTTGATTTATGAAGAAATTTGTCCCCGCCTTTAGTCTCTCAGCCTTCAACATACAAAAGATCTAATTCAAGTGTATTTAAAGTGGGTAAAAACATTGAATTATATCTAGTTGTTTGATTTTGTCCCAGGTTTTAGTCTCTTAGCTTTTGGGATACAAAATATCTAATTGAAGTGGATTTAAAGTGGGTAAAAACATTGAATTATATCTAGTTGTTCGATTGTTGTAAGTTGAAAAAAATACCAAAGTTATATAATTTGATGAACCTTATAACATTAAACATATAAATATGTCTAAAATTAGAAGAGGGTAAGTGTAGAAAGATGGTGAACAAAAAAGGACATACCCATAAATATGTTTTTCCTAAAAATTGAGGAATCTAAAATTTTGTAGATAATTTGAGATGGTTACACTCAAAATTTAAAGATTATATAAAAACATAAATTATAACATTTCGATTTTCATTTCTAAAACACTATTTTATTAATTAAAAATGGTTAAGTATAACTAGGACAAACATCTAAAATTTGAAGAGGAACTCTTATTTTTTAAGAAAAACAAAGTAGATAGCCGATCATGCAGGCCCTCATATTTTGAACTTCATTTAATATTGGTTGAAACCCACCAATGAGATGTGGGTGAATTGGTTAATGTGGATTGGTTGTGTCCAGTTCCACCCATGTTCAAATCTCAATGGCATGTTAGGCTAGTTGTGACTGATTGAGATGTTTCTGGGTCCCATGGTGGTCATTGTGATGTTTGTAAGGCCATATTTAGTTGTTGTGATAATTTTAAAGGGTACCTATGCCTCCTACTTGTGTCCTAGATTGGTTCATAGCTCTAGTAAAAAAAATGTATTCATTAGTCTAGGTTTCAAAAAAAAATTACCAATAATTAAAAAAATCAGTTGAAAATATTTGGTGAAAATTTAGATAATATCATCTAGTTTGTCACCTATATTTTTTTATACTTTTTCAATAAATATTTTTTATTAATTTTATAAGTAAATAGATCTTGAAACTAACATAAATGGGTAACTAGCCCTACAGTGCCCCTAACTACCTTTAAAAAAATAAAAAATACTTTATTTTTAATGTGTGTAGAATTAGGCCCAATTTGTGACCATATAATGTTTTTTCATTTGGATCATTGAAAAATACATAAACATAAATACACATGTATATTTTTGACATGTAGTGGCCTAAAAAAACAATAGATAGAAATCAACATATATGAAAACCTTAAAATAGTCCAACTTTTTTTTTAAAAAAATGTATATTTGGAAAGAGGAGAGCATGCTCATAATCGTAGTAATAATTTTATGAATTTTCTTTTTCAAATTTATAGTGTTTTTTAGAATGGAAGTTGAATTTTATCTTTTATGTCAAAGATCTCAAATTGAGTTGTGTGTTAACAAGTCTAAGCCTTTGGCTAGGGATTCCACACCATTTTTGAGCCAAAAGGCTTGGTTTTTGAATTCAAACATATCATAGTGCATATGCATACTAGCTATAACATGTATTTGCAGTAACACATACATGCTATTGTAATAATGTGTACGTGTTATAACCCATATGGGTTTTAATGTAGTGATGTCATAAAGGCCTAAAATACAAAAGGGGATGACTTATAAGTTGGGGGAGTGGTTTACTAAAAAAAATGTTAAGTATAAATCCTTATAATTTAAATTTATTTTAGTAAATATAATAAATTAGGGCCACTATGCATCTAATATAGTTGGTCTCACAAATGTGTGCTTTACGATATGTAAATACTTTTCAAAATCAAATATGGTCATTACTTAGGCATTTTCAGGATTTTAATATTGAACCTAGGGATATAATTTTATGAATTTTCTTTTTCAAATTTATAGTGTTTTTTAGAATGGAAGTTGAATTTTATCTTTTATGTCAAAGATCTCAAATTGAGTTGTGTGTTAACAAGTCTAAGCCTTTGGCTATGGATTCCACACCATTTTTGAGCCAAAAGGCTTGGTTTTTGAATTCAAACATATCATAGTGCATATGCATACTAGCTATAACATGTATGCGCAATAACACATACATGCTATTGTAATAATGTGTACGTGTTATAACCCATATGGTTTTTGTTGTAGTGAAGTCATAAAGGCCTAAAATACAAAAGGGGATGACTTATAAGGTGGGGGAGTGGTTTACCAAAAAAAATGTTAAGTATAAATCCTTATAATTTAAATTTATTTTAGTAAATATAATAAATTAGGGCCACTATGCATCTAATATAGTTGGTCTCACAAATGTGTGCCTTACGATATGTAAATACTTTTCAAAATCATATATGGTCATTACATAGGCATGTTCAGGATTTTAATATTGAATCTAGGGATTTCAAGGCATAACTTTTGCAATTGATATCCATTTTGGGTAAATATATAGTCATTTTTAGGTTTTACCACCTTATAGATTATTTGTTGATATTTCTAGGAGTCATATGTTTGTCTAAATCAAATTTTAAAAACCAATGCACATCCAACCACTCATATATTATAGTTTAACTTATGATTAAGTCTCTTTTATATAAAAAAGTGACACACCAACACCATAATCATTTGTGACCATGGTAAATAAGGACATTTTGGGCCACATTTAGGTGTGGTCACCATAATTTAATTTGAATTCATGTCAAAGTGATGTGCATGGTAAAACATATGTTACATTAATGGGCCATGCACACCAAACCACCCATTCATGTTGTATTTACTTACACTTGCAACTTAATAACACCATGTCTACTTATGACCAGGGTAAATGCAAACAGTGGGCTTACCATACTAATACAATGCATACATAATGAGTCTATTCAATGATGTCAAGAAGTTGAAACCAAATATCATATAAATAGGGAAGGAAGTAACTATAATGGCATTAATCTACACCATTGAAGAGAGTTTTTCAGGCTCCCTCTGAGTAAGCCATGATATGGGAATAAACCCAAGCTATGGATAACCTGTGATGGGGCTAAACTTCTAGAGAAGGCTAGCTTCCTTCTGCTGGATAACCTAAACTAATGCTACTACAAGGAAAAGGGTTAGAAAAGGGGAAAGGGCTCCTAAGAAGGCTAAAAGGTGATGCACCAAATAAAAATGGGAAACTCCCATAAGCTTGAACCCATACTAGATTTGTAAAAGATAATGATAGCTCATACAACCTCACAATCTAGTTGATTTCATAAGTGTTTCATGGTATAGATTCAGGTAGAACACTAATCCAAACTTGAAATATATTGAAAACACCTTAAAGGAGGTTAGAAAGGAGGATAATGGATGAGGAAGATTCTCCTTCACTAGATGCAATCAAGCACAACTCACTCAACATAGATCTAAGGGAAGAGATAGGTAAAGAAATTCTATTATTGTATCATGAGGTAGTTCTTACAAATGATTGACATGGCTAGCCTAATCAAAATGAACATATTTTTAAATATATCATAGATACCCCTACTCTTAAAAATAAAAGACTCCTTGTGAGGATCTAAAATCAGAGAGAGAGAGAGAGAGAGAGAGAGAGAGAGAGAGAGAGAGAGAGAGAGAGAGAGAGAGAGAGAGAGAGAGAGAGAGAGAGAGAGAGAGAGAGAGAGAGAGAGAGAGAGAGAGAGAGAGAGAGAGAGAGAGAGAGAGAGAGGAATAAAATAAGAGCTATAGGAGAAAGGGGAGTAGCGAGAAAGAGCATGCCATCCAAGATCATTAAATGATTTACCACCACCTTTTCATCAAATCATCACTAGTTCTCTATTGACAAACAATCTTTATTTTGTCCCAATAGCGTCTGAATAATTTCATTTATTGATCAACACACTAGAGTATAAGAGTTTGTCAAAGGTGACGAGTCATGATCTTGCCAAGAAAGGAAAATCCTTAAAGACTCTGAGATAATTAAATGTTCCAACTACTTTCTCCAACTTCTAGATCTCCATCTTGGAATCTTATGATATCTTCCACTTGAACTATTTATGAGAATAAAATCTTCATATCTTGAACCTAATAGAGCCATGCTTATGTTTGATTTGGGTGGTTATTTTTCAAATTTATGAGTATATTAGAAGATGAGACAATCCTTCATGCCTTATTTATGTCTACTATCTACTCTAACTTGAATATAGATCTTTGCTATAGATTGAAAACCAATCTAATTTATTGGTTTTACTATAGTCATTATGTCGATGAAAATCTATAGGTTGCCAGGTATTTGATATCGCTTTGACAACATTTTCCACCCTTTTATCTATATTAAGTATAAAATACCTATTCTACCTCCTTGGAGCTCTAATGGTGATGCTCAATCCCTGAAATATCCATTTTGGTTTAACCTAGATCATCTTCAAACTTTGCTCTTATGCATTTTCATGCCTGGGTTGAAAACAACTTCATTGGCCTCCACTGGAAGTCTCTTGGATTCAAATTTTGATATCAACCATTGATCATGATTTGGGTCCTCAATATTATGACACTTGTATTCTTTACATTGATCATCTAGATCCTATAATTAGTCCATCTATTTCACATGCTTATGCTATGTGGTGGTCTCACATTGAATCTGATCTCCATTGAATTATTGACCTTCTTCTGATCATTGATATTTCTTTGTACAAATGAACATGAGCCATAGATCTTCTATTAGTCTAATATGATTGAGACATTTGGAAGCTTCTCGCTTATCTTTAAGATTTGCTAACCTTTTTGACTTTGATCTCACCATTGAACCATTGTAGTACGATTAAACATCTGTCATTAGATCCAATGGACCCACTAACTTTGTTAATCACCACTCACTATTAGATTTGATCTTAGCTCTCATTATCTTGACATCAATTAGATCTGCATTCATTTTTGGGAACTTTTTAATCCAAACAGCTATTTTATGCGGCTTAAACCTGACATCCCCATACATGTTTCACTCTGTAAGTCTAATTTTAAAGGCTTGTAACTTGAGATAAAAATATCATCAAGATACAAAATTTGTATATGATGTTTATGTGACCAAAATCATCATTCCCATGTGGTCTTTAAACCTTGATTGATTTACCAAATATAGTTATGAGATGCACAACTGAGGTGATCTATTCCTTCTTGCATGACATGCCATGATGGTTTGGTTCTTTTAAGATTGTTTGATTCATTTATTGATCTGTCAACTTCATCAAGAACTCTATTCATCTTGATCAAACCACTCTAGGAGTTTTATAACTAATCCTTCTATGTGAGTTTCTATATGTGGGTCAAAATTTGCCAAAAGTAACCATCACATCATATTACCCACACCTAGATTTCATTATGTATCACATCAACATCATGAAATATGTATAAATATGATAAAAATCTGATCTATGATATGGATATGTAATACATCACATAAATCATTTATACCATGTCAGACATTATGCACATTAGATAAATTTGGTGTTACCATACATATTACATATATAATGTAGTAGGATTGATCATTGATAGACTAGTTCAGTTGTTGATAGAATTATTTAATAGATAGAGTGAATTATATATAGCCAATAGCATTGATATACCTTGGCTCTTAATTCTATGCACTCTAAATATATATCTAAATCCATTTTTTGGGATTAAGGTGCCAATATATATTGTGTCAATTAAACTATATACCATGTCAATGCTAATGAAACTCTATATATGTATATAGTGGGGGGTTGTTACATGATCATTTCATTGTTAATTGATGAAATATGGTGACACCATATCATTCATTCCTATTTGTTATAATCAAATGATGTGAACATATTACAGATGTAATATCATTCATAATGATTCATTTACTTAGAGGAAATATACCCTATATATATATGGGGTATGGATATGTATTTGATTCATTATAGTCATATTCATATTTGATAAAGAAAGGTGGAGTAATTAGTAAACTCATTAGGTCTATGACTCAAATACTACAAATAGGGATCTCATCATTGTCCCTCATTATCCGTAATCACTCCCTCATTAACCATCATCCTCCCTTATCATACCTAGTCAATTCTTTATAGTCCCTCATCATCCATAATCCTCTTTAATCGTCCCTATTCACTCCCTCATCTACCCTCATTGACCCTCATCCTTCATCATCCATAATCACTCACTCATCACTTGTCATCATACTCAATCGCTCCCTCATTAACCCTCATCATCCTTAATCACTCCCTCATTATACCTCATCATCCATCATAGTCCTTAGTCACACCCTCATTAGCTCTTATTTTTCCACATCATCCATAAACACTCTATAATTAACCCTCATTATGTTCATTATGTAGTTTTATTTCAATGCCCATTCTATTTATTTCATTTGAAGCATGTGTTTGAGTTCCCATTCAATAGGAAGGAATAGAATGGATAAAACTTGGACACATGGGGTAGATAAGGTCACCCAAATAATATATATTACCTATTATATATAGATATGATGCAAGACCTTTTCATCATCCCTCATCAATATTAATCACTCACTCATTAGCCCTCATTGTCATTAATCAATCTATCATCGAGCCTCATCATGCCTAATCACTCCCTCATCATCCCTCATCATCCATAATCATGCCATCCTCATCCCTTATCATCCCTAATCATTCCCTCCTTGACCTTCATCATCCTTAATCACTCTTTCCTCATCCATCCTCCTCCCTAATCATTACCTCCAATACCATTATGTTGGGTGTAGTGAATTTCTACTTATGCCTAATCATCCCTAGTCATACCTTTCTCTATATAAGTTAGAATTACCCATATATTTTAAATATATGGCTCAGTCAATACCCCATTATCTAAATCATGTGTTTTAGTTCCCATTCAATAGGAATAAATGAAAGGAATCAATATTTCACACATGGGGTAGATAAGGTCACCCAAATAATAGATATTACTCTCTATGTATAGATGTGGTGTAACATGTTTTATTTATCCCTCATCATCCTTAAACACTCATTCATTTTAACTCATTTTACCTAATGTCTCCTTCATCAACCCCCATCATCCCTAGCCACTCCCTCATCATACCTATCATCCTTAATCACTCCCCCCCTCATCCTTTATCATACCCAATCACTCCCTCTTTGACCCTCATTATCTTTCGTCATCCCTAATCACTCATTACTCATCCCTCCTCATACCTGATCACTCTCTATAATGTATTTACTTATTATTAGGTAAATCAAAGATTGATATCAAGAAGGAAAGCCTCCCTTGCTTTACTCCTTGGCATAGATGAAGTAAGTAGGGAATGTTTCCCTTGACTTATCAGGTAGGAAAATTTTGAGATCGAGTGGGGCATTCAAAATGGTGCCCCACATATATCTATGGTGTGGCCCCCATTCCTATGCTATCTTTTGATATATTGTATTGGGGACTGAGGCATACTAAGAGTATGATAGGGGCCTAATTTGGCCTTTAGGGCCCTCTAGACCATACCCAAGATCTAAGTAGCTCCTTCATAATACACTAGATTAAGGCATATGACCTTCTTTCCCTTCATAGATAAAGTTGGGTATAGATCCATTTACGTTGGGAAACACACTCTACTAGCTACCTAATTTGAACACACTCTATTAGATCTATGACTGCCTATCTATCTATCTATCTATCTATCTATCTATCTATCTATCTATAAAATTTATCTACTACAGATAAACTCTCAATGATAGATAGAGAAAATGAAAACTCAGTTATGGTGTTGGCATTAGAGTACTCAACTAGTCTCTAATTACCCATATCTATATAAGTATAATTTGGGACTCTTAACCAAAGTTTTTTTAGTTGTCAATCTTCATTAATCTATAAATATTCTATTTTTTGAAGTCAACGTTTGGTGATTTTTATAGAGTGGCCTACAAAGTGGGATCACCTAAATTTTTGGGGTCAAAGTTAATTTCCAGGATAGGTTCACCTATATTTGAATATAAATTTATTCATATAAATGTATTTCATCGATACCTCGAAAGACATTATGGAGGAGTTCACCACATAACGTCGGGTCTCTTTAGGAATTTTTTGTTGGTTTGTATTTCAAGTCCTAGGAGGGCTTAAAGAATTAATAGTTTCTAGGAAGGTATGCATTTATTTCACTACAATATAATTTTTTAGTATTTTCAGCTATAATTTCATTTACTGCTCTTTAAGTGCAATCATGCTAGGTTTTGAGTGCCTAATGACATCCTACGAGTGTAAGCACCCAACGGTAGCCTATGGGTACTTGAATTCAGCCTACTAATGTCTAATGGTAGCTTGTGGGTGCTTGATAGTAGTTGAAAGTGTGGGCACATAATATAAAACTAAGGGAGGATGATGGTAGCCAACCAACAGATGATGGTAGGCTACATGTAGACATTCGTAGACTACAATTGGATGCTAGTAGGTTGTAGTTAGACACTAATAGGATATATTCAGACATTGATAGGCTATAGTTGAGTACCTATAGGCTATCATCAGGTACTTGCACTTAAAAGATGCCATCAGGTACCCACAAGTTATCGTCAAATGCCCTCATGTTTAATTAATATTATGATTCTTAATTCATCTATGAAGCATCTTTATTTATTGTCAATTATCTTCATTTTTTTGTTAATCATCTTTCATTCATGAATCTGTAGGCTTGATTATATGGCTTCTAATAAAAACATTAAGGCCTTTAAAAAAACTTAAAAATAAAATAACCTATTATATTATTTTAACTAAACACCGAACAAAGGTACTGAATTTTCAATTAACTAGTGATTTTTAGTTATTGGCTTCTGTTAAAGTTAAAAATAATTAAAATACCTTTAAATGTTTAGCATGTAGAACCCACTGATGACTCTTTTGAGGAAATGTCTCCATAGGAAGGCTTACCTAGGTATGAATTTGAAATGTCAAACAAAAGTACTAACTCATACAATACAATTTTTTTAATTAATAAAATATTTTGTTAAAGACTCAATAATAATGACAAAGTCTACAATAATATTGCCAGTAAAACCCATTAATAAAGGTATCAAAGATATCCCTGAATTGGTAGACATACTTGGGAATGAAATGCCAAACATAGGTACTAAATTGTAAATATTATTTGATTTAATACTTAATAATTATTTGTACTTTAGTATTACCATTTATTAAAAAGTAATGTCATACAAAAAATTTACATGTAGAATTCAATGATAAAAGTATTGAAGACTTGTCTAATGGTTTTGAATATATACCTTCCATGGAAGAAGTCACTTAGAAATAAATACCCACTATCCCACAAAATTCAAGGAAATAAAGACATGGAATCATAAGTAGTGTTAATGACGAGTTCCCAACACCAAATGAGATATGTACTCACCCAACACAATCTTTAGATGAGATTGCTTTGCAACCAAAATAATCTCTAGTTGAAAAATGCACAAAAAAAACTATGTGGAAGAAGAAAAATACATGAATAATTGGAAGGTTGGTTCAATATGAGTTGGCATCTAAATGACCATTTATTTAACATGTAGAGCCAAAAAATAGTACTGACACACCAATAGAACGAAAATGCACAATATGTAGTTAGAAACTTGGAAAGGACCATATAATGTAACTCAATTTGAACACAATTGAGAAATATTGTGAAAAAATATATCAGTCAATAAAAGACAAAGATGAAAATATCAAAATAATAGTCAGATAGAAAAATGAAAAAGAGTGCATGCATCAATGTTACACAATAGAGTATCATAATCATTAGAAATATCAACATCACCTCATTGAAAAAAGAGGAATAATTAATTCTCAATTTAGAAAGGTTGCTCAATCTAGTTTCCTTGTCAAAAATATACAATTTTCAACTTTACATCACATTTTTAAAATAGGAAGACCAATCTCTAATTTTTCATATTACAAGATTTTATTTCAGCATATTGGATTGCACAACATTCCACATTCACATTGGTTAGATACCAGTGCTTGGGAGATGGTAAAATTCCTCACAATGATTGAATAAGAGGATTTGAAAGAAAAAGTAAAATGAATAAGGTTTATATCAATGTCGATTGATGAGGTAACAATGGTTGACAACACACAATGGATATGCATGCTTATATATACATTTTAGAATCATTCAAGGTAACCTTAGCTTTTACTTGTACATAAATTGACTAAAAATTTTAATGCTAAAAACCTTTACAAATTGGTTATTTCTAATTTGATGGATATTTCTAGGATGAGTTACCATGATATAGGTACTAAGTTGTATGTATTGGTGTGGATTGTTCATCAATAATGTAGGGGAATAGTATAGGTTTATGTGTTCACTTGAAAACATTAGTTTTCCCATATATGACTCCAATCCATTGCATGGCACATAGAATTAATCTTGCTTACAAAGTTGTAGTCACATTTAAAAATGTTACAAAAGTGGAGGAGCTTATCTATGATTTACACATATACATCTCATGCAGTCCAAAAAGGTTTTTAGATCTTCATAAATTTTTAATTGGGGTGACTAATGGAAAAAAAAAAACTATTAAAAGATGTAGATAATAGATGGGTTTCAATGTATGAGCATACGTGAAAAATATTTGAAGAATATCAATCATTGGTTGGCTTTATGTTTAAGTATAGGATGGAGGTTGACAAGGCAAAATATTTATTGAACTATTTGATAGATTTTTAAAAAAATTTAACATTATGTGGTATCCTACTCGTGTTGAAGGAAATGCACTATTTGAAAAAACATGCATAAGAGAGATCAATATATATTGTTAACTTCATACAGCTGAGGAAACATGTTTGTCTATCATTTGATATATTATACTACTCAAATGAATGTTTTAAGGGAGTAATATTTGAGAGTTGGGAAACTTTAACTAATATAAAGGACCTTCAGAACTATTTGAAATTCAATATTCATGATCATCTTTATATTTTTGTTAATGGAAAGGAGATAACATTACACACTCTCCAAAGATTAACTAATGTAGTTGGATTAGAATTTGAAGAAGTACTTGTAACAAGGGTTCTATATGATAATGGCATATGTGACATGTAAATGGAATTGAGAGATATTTCAAAAAGCTTTTTCTATTGAAATTTGATATCCTTTTCAAAGGGACGAGTTTTTTGAAGCCATGGGGGTGGTGAATCCTACATTTTAGAATAGTGCAGATGGTGGAGAAAGAATAAGTAATTTATTTATCAAATACATGGATACTCTCATCAAACATTTTAGTAAGTCTATGGAAATCAATGGAGAGGACGTTAAGGGTATTTTTCAAAAGAATTTACTAAAAAAATAATCAATCTTTTTTGGAATTACAATGGTTAAAGAATATTGGTTATTAATTGAGCCAACATAAAATTATTCTATTACAAGGCTATGGAAGAAATTGTATCAAAACAATGTTTTGTAGGAAGAAATCAATGAATATTTTCAATTATATGAATTGTGTCAAACAATGATTTTGGGGTTTGTGGAAGATGAAAGAGTATTTTGTGCATTATCTTTTTTGAAATCAAGGCTTTAGAATAGATTGGATAAAAATATTGAGATATGTTTTAGATTGTATGTTTCAAGTTATGAAATGGATGTGTTTCCATATGATAGTTTAATTTCAATTTGGAGTACTCTAAATGGATGAAGAGGTGTAATGAATATAACTACAAAACAAGAGAGTGAAACTGAAAATGCCAATGAGATAGGGCATACAAATGTCAATAATGAAGCATAAGTTACCAAAATGTTGTTTGTAACATTGTAATATGTATATGAAAACTACTGAACAATATTTATGTTGTTTAATTCATCAATATATTATGTTATTTATGAAATTCTTAACTGATTCAATTTGAGTTAAGTTGTTTATGAAATGCTTAATTGATATGATCCTATCTATAGCATTCTTTACATTGTGAGTTGCAAAAAATAGTACATATTCAACATTATATTTTTTTTAATGTTTGACCTTTTAAATTAAATTTACATTATTAAATCAAAATAAATAGTAAACAATATTTTAATAGCTTTGAAACCAAATTTACTATAAATTAAAATAATTGAACATTGCATAAAATTATTACACATCATAGCCTAATATGAGTAAAGAATCCATAATTAGAAAATATATTTTAATTACTATTAAACATAAGTTTCCAATAATTGCATAACATAAGAATAAAAAAAATTGAGGCTTTGAGCTCAAACCTCAGTTTCCATTTATTACAAAACAACAATATGGAAGAAATTACAAACCAATGGTATGGACAAAATTATAAAACAATGCTAAAGTCTCATTTTGGATCAATTTGTCCTTCCACTACTTTTTAGTTGGCACTAGTAGTGTTTATATTGTCTATGAGGATCAGGATCCCAGATTATTAAAAATATTTCACTGAAAAATGGATATTGGTAAGAGTTACCCATTCTTCTACAGTAGCATCTCCCGTTGAAAGCAATGACAGTTTTTTTTAGCTTTATTTTTAAGTAAAACATCAAGATCTAAGTCATTTTATCTAATTATTTTCCTCAATGTATTATTTTTCTTATTCAATAAAACAAATTTCTCCTTGAAATAATTTTCCACAGAAATACTTTTGCATGCATTCTTTAGATGCATGTCAAAGACAATAAATTGGTTCTTTAGATTTGTATATTTTGACTACAAATAATTAAAAAAACATTTAATTCGTTAAAATTTTTAAAATAAATTTTAATTTTAAAAAACAATAAAGAAACTTACTACATATTTTTCTTTTTCCAAATTCACAAAATTCACAAGGCTTTTGTTTTTTCCCATTTGTTATAGTATGCTTGGGATTCTACATTTAAGTTGTCAAACCTGTTAAACATTATATCAAGAACATCATCATTAAATCTATTATTCACCAAAATACTTCATAAAACTACTTGGTCTAATAAAACATCAATTTCCATTGGTTGATGCTCCATCATTGCATAAAATTGATTGTGTTGACAATGGTTGTGAAAATGGGCATTTATTTCCTTAATTGATACTTTTTCCCAATGCTCCCAAGTTCTCAAATCATCAGGTTTTGGAAGAATAAAATCATTAATATAAGATTTAGTATTCTCTGCCAATAATTTAAAAATATGAAAAAAGTATGATGGTCATCTATTTGGGGAATCTCTTACACAAGACTACATTTGATGCCTCTAGGTGGAGAATTGGGCATATGAGGTCACTATGAAGTCTCCATAGACTGATATCCCTGTATCATATCATTTAGGTTGAAATAACCATGGATGTGCCACTATGAATGCCCAAATACTCTTCATCTAGATTACTTTCATAAAGAATTTTGATCCACATTACATTGGGTAGACGAGTAAGCAAAATGTTTGGAAACTCTGATGTTGGAACCAGAATCATGCCACCATTCTGAGCTAGGATAGAAAAACATTTCCCAATTCCAATATTTATAGGGCCCTATCGGGGGGGTGGTGGGGGTATTTTTTTTGTTGAAAATAATGACCCATAAATGGGAATTAAAATAAATAAAATGATAAATTATAAAATCTAATACTAAATTAGAATTTATTAAAAAAACTTAGTTTTATTTAGTGCACCTTTCTATTGTTGTTGTTATGGCTATTAATATTACTTTTGCTAGTTGTTATTATTTTTTTTGCTGCTATGGAACTCTCAAAACTCTGCTAGACTCCCAAGGTGTTTGTAATACAAATTATATGGGCACTTCTGTATATAAAAAAGAGTATTAAAATATTATAATGTTAAAATAGTATTCAATCAAAGCAAAGATAGTTTATGAAGCTATACTAGTAACATGAGTGGAGGGTTGTGATGGAGGTGTAATCAAACTCCCCATTTGTTTTATTCTTATCAATTGTTGTTTGGGCACCTGCATAGTCAATTCTACACTTCCACCATGTCTGTTTCTGTTGTGGCCTTAGGAGGTTGATGTCTCTTGGTTGCTGCATTTCTTCTAGTAATTGTTTCATTTAATTTTTTCTACAAGATATATATATATATATATATATATATATATATATATATATATATATATATATATATATATATATATATATATATATATATCTATATATATATATATATATATATATAAAATTTAAAATTAACTAGATCAATATTTATATAATTAATTGAATAAATATAGTACAAATCTCAAACTCAAAGTCTCAAAAAAACAACTCCAACTAACCTCTTATGCTTTAAGGGAGAGTGCATTGAAAAACATTGTAGGATTTAGAGTAGAGGGAACCATCGATGATTGGAAATAGAAAATTACATCATGGTACAAAGTAATGATATAAATACAACATGAAAGCAAAGAATGTTCATTGTGCATAACAAAGTTCAAATCATCTTTAATTCTATTTGAAATAAAATTGAACCAATCAAATAGTTGAGTGCCCAGAGTATGAAGAATATATAATAGATCTCATAATGGAATGTCAGATGGTTTTCCCTATAAAAAATTATTACTTGGAAAAGTTCAAGCATTCCTAATAGAAAAGGAATTTTAACACATTCAACTCTCAACCCCCTTTTAATATGACATTGAGGATCTATAAAAAAAATTTAACAAGAAGTTATAACTAACAAAAGTAAAACTAATAAAAAATGATGAATTATAAATTTTAAAATATGTACCATCTAGCTACATTGAGTAATGGGAATCCAAAATTTTTTTATCCTCATTGTTCAACAACACATTTATTATGATTAGGTCCCCTACCTTATAAGGTATACCTATTAGTCTCTAGATATCCTCTTAATGGATTCCAAATAAAACATTTTGGGAGCCCAAAGTGATATGAAACATGGATGAAGCAGTATCAAAGCTTTGAAATAAAACATTTAGTAAATGAATATCTTTGTCATACTACAACATGTCGATAATGCTATTGAACTTGTAAGGCTCCACCCAATCATTGCATGTGTCTTCTCACTATAGAAGCCTTTGGATGATAGTGCATGTCAAATTTTAGAAAGTGAGTTTGAAGTTTCCCTTGGTGCTTACATTTGTACCTACATCTAAAGAGGTATGAGAAATAGAAGCCGTGGATGGAAATAGGTTTTTGGAAGCTGGGGAAAAAGTGAAAAAAAATTAACCACAAAAAGAGAGTAAAAATGGGAAAATGTGTAAAATGAGGTGCATTTGACACTTTTATAGGCATTTTACTCGATAAGGGAAAATGCCCACATGGCATGGGATCTCACTAAAGAAACCATGACATGGTTGAATAGACCACATCAACATGATATAGACACATGGACACCTGCTAGCATGATACACAATACCTTCTTGTAGTCTTGACATTCATCTACATGAATAACGATATCTATCTATAGTATATTTCCATCCACCTATATAATGTTGCATTCATGTGAATCATGTTAGAATTCATCCATACCATGATGGAATTCATATGTAATATGCTGGTGCTTGCCTACATCTCACTAGTGCAGATGAATGACAATAAACTAAAGATGAAAGTTAGAACATTGTAGACAAATGTTGGCATGGTGTAGACTAATACTGACATGATATCAATGAGCATTGGCACCATGAAAATGAATTATATCATGGTGAAAATGAATTCCATCACCATGCCGATTAATCCCTATGCAATATAGATGGTTTAACATTCATCTATATGATACCAAAATTTGTCTACATGGTATCGACATTCATCTGCATTGCATAGGCATTCATCTATATGGTGTTGGTGTTTATCTACACCATGATAGCATTCATATATTCCATGATGATGTTAATATTCATTATACATGTACTCATCTACATGGTGCTAGCATCTATCTACATCATGCCAACATCCATCTATAGCTTGCCAATTTTTTATCTGTATCTTCTTAGTGTTCATCCACATCATGTCAGTGTTCATATGCATCATGACATCATTCATATACAATAAGTCAAAATTCTATTTTGTTATTTAGACATTCACCTACACATTGCTAGTGTTTGTTTATGAGCTTATATCATGTCAACAACTATCTTTCCTTAGCATTTGCATGAAGGTCAAAGAAACTTATTAGGACTTGTGAAATTAACCACATCGCATCACATGCTTCACCCATACAATGATATGCCTTCCAAATTGATTCCCCACCATTGTTATTTTGATTCACCTTAAAACCTCCATGTATTTTTTATACGAACCACTAAAATGAACCTTTCTTTTAACTTTGGGTTGGGATTCTTAGATGCCCAAATCTCAATCCATATATGTCAATAATACAATTTCATCCCACCCTTTGCTCACTTGCCTACCTATTTATTCTATCTAGAGGCTCTAGATACACACTCTCTACATATTCTAGGCATGAATTTCCATATAGATCTATGAATCCCACCAGACAATTAGATGGAATCTTTGAGATCTTTATTTGAGCCAAAGAGGATGAGTAAAATAAGATTTTTTAGACTTATTTGAGTGAGTAAAATTTGCATGTAGAATAGAAGACAATCAGGCAAAAGCATGAAGACACTATAAAAACCATCATGGTATTGAAAGGAGTGGTTAAGAATGTAAAGGAAAAAGATGGAGTGAGTAGGGATGATGATGAATGATGAGGGAGTGATTAGCGCTAATGAGAGATGATAAGGACCAATGAGGGAGTTATTAGGGATGACGAGGGAGTGATTATGATTATGAGGGATAGTGAGGGTCAATGAGGGATTAATTAGGGATAATGAGGGATGAGGAGGGAGTGATTAAAGATGATGATGGATGAGGAGGGAGTGATTAAGGATGATGAGGGAGTGATTAGTGATGATGAGGGATGGTGAGGGTCAATGGGGAAAAGATTAGGGATCATGAGGGAGTGATTAAATATGGTTAGGGTTGATAAGGGTCAATTAGGTAGTGATTTTAAATGATGAATGATGATAAGGTAGTGATTATGGATGCTAAGGGATGAGGAAGAAGTGACTAGGAATAAGGGAGGAATGATCAGCAAGTGAAATTAGCACAAAGTGGTTTTTCAGTGTGTGTAGGTCATTAGTGTGACCTATATTTCCTCAATCAACCCACTTTAGATTAAATTCAAAGTAAATTAGGGTTATTGAACATACATGTGCTATAAATTATTTGCATTTCTATGGTCACGAGTGGATATGGTGTTGTGTCATTTTTAGCAATAATGGAGTTAATCACAAGTAAAATCAACATAAATTGGTGGATAGATGTGAAAGGTTCATATTTGAAGTTTATTTTCCATAATCACACATTTATTTCTTGAATTTGAAGAGAAATTGGGTTGTCATACATGCATGTGCCTAAAATTGTTTGTGGTTACCTTGATCATAAGTGGATATAGTGAGATTTAACAATTTTGGGAATATTGGCATTTTATTCCTAATTTAGTTAAAGGTCTGAGTTAATTAAATTAGTAAATATTATTGAAATAACTAATTTACTAATTTATATAATTTAATTTTAATTTAAACCTTTCTAAAAATAGTAATAAATGAAGAGAAATGTAACATAGCTTAAATTGGACTGAGATGACTAAGATAGGATATAGAATTTATTGTATAGGACTAAGACACTATCACAATTTAGGATTTGGATTTCATTTTGTGAAAGGATAGGATCACAAAATAGGACACCCTATGGTGTAACACTATGGTCCTTTTCTACTACTATTGTTTTGGAAGCCTAAGTTTTTTTGGTTTTATATGTTAACCTTTTGTGAGCCTACCTATGAAATTTTAGATGCTAGATGTCTATAGAACTCAATGTTGTGTTGATTTAGTATTCAAATCCTTGAATCTATTGTGATTTAACAAAAATTTTGGAAGATAGGACACCCTAGGGTCAAGAACTATGGTCCTTTCTTCTACTATTATCTTAGAGGCTTGAGTTTCTTGGATTTTGTATATTGCTCCTATGTGAGCCTACCTATGAAATTTTGGATGCTAGATGTTTGTAGAATACCCTGTAGAGCTGATTTAGTCTTCAAACCCTTGACTCCATTATGATTTAACAAACTTTGATGAAGAGGGGGGTAATGTGTGTAATATGCACTGAATATGTATCCACACCCCTTATGTGGGCACACTGCATACATATCAATACTATGAAGAGGGATCATGACATATGTAGTTATCCCACTTGATGTGTTTTGAGAAATAATGTGTATGAAGATACAAAATGCTAAACTGGGTGTGCTTGAGGTGGCTAGGAATTGATATGAGGATTTTCATATGCTTGTGGTTATATTGGATGGCTGTATGTAGAGAATAGGAAAATATGCTTGAGTAGTCTTGATTGTATTCTTGCTTGATTTGTGATATTTTCCAACCCCCTCTAAATGAACTTTGAATGGGATTTTATAGAGATCTATTGGTCATGTGTCGAATGTATTTATGTTAGGCTAACAAGAAGAGGGACAAGAATTGAAAGGAAATGACCATTAGATAAAAATGCAATTACATAAGAGCATAAAAAATAGACACCCTAGGGTCCAATGTTATAGTTCAAGTTAGGCACTATTGTCCTAAAGGTATGGGACCTAGGAGATGTAATTATCATAGGAAATGCATCTTGGTTGAGGTAGAATCAAGTCTTGAAACTCTATGGATGAATAGAAATAAGTAAAAATGTGTCTAGAGGGTTATGGGAGCATGCAAGAGGGACCTATGGGTTGGATGTCACAAGCCACATTCAACATACCAATTTTGACATTTTATATGACTACATTCCCCCCCCCCCCCCCCCCACTTTATTCTAGTGATGCAACAAAATGAAATACTAGGATAAAGGAGAATAGAAAGTGTACCAGAACTTACCTATAAGGGTGAAGCTCATGAAGTTGTGTGATACTAGATGTGCATAGAGAGAACACATTGTGAAGTGTAAATATGAAAGTGAAAACAAAGAGTAAATTAGTTCTTTCTAAATATGCTATATCTAAAAAAAATGTACAAAATTGGGTAAGAGAGAGAGAGAGGAAGAGAAAGGAATGAATACACCTCATTAGGTATGTAAACTAATACAAAACCTGTTATGATGTTGAGTGATGGTGGATATGTGCTATACCAAAATTAATATCACAAACAGAGCTGAGTGATCAGTTCCCCAAGAGTGGCTCAATAATGTAAAGGTTGTCCCTTTGGCTCCATCATCGTAAACTAAGTGAAGATACGTGATCATGCATGTGTTAATTGATGTTTAGACTATGTGTCCAATACTTCTTAGTAAGTGGCTCAAGAATAGAAAGGCTAACTAGTCCTTTGGCTCCGTCTTTACCCACTAAGTGAAGTTATGTGATTATGTGTGTTTTGATTGATATTTGGACTATGTGTCCAATCCCTCTGAGTAGGTGGCTCAAGAATATAAAGTCTATCTAGTCTTTTGGATCTATCATTTCCCCATGAAGCGAAGCTATAAACTAATACCAATATGATTGTGTGTCATATGAGATGGCTCCTGAAGCCCTTGAATGTTTTATAATTTGATAATGTGGTGTGGATAGCCGAATGTATGCTAGAAACAAGGCCATTCTTGTTCTCTCTTAAAGGTGGAGATTAGGCTTTTGTGAAAGCCACTCCAAAAATGGGAACTAGGCTTATATGAAAGCCACTCTAAAATATGGAGGTTAGGTTTGTATGAAATCCACTCCAAAATGATGCCAACCACCTACATATGGAATAAGACACACAACTACTGAGAATACCTAGGTAATGTATTGAACTCAAAAAGAAAAGAAGTTAATTATGCCATGTATATTTTCCCCAATAATTGGTGTTTGAAACATAGATTATGATCTAGAAGTTATATCAACTACCATATCTAAAACAGGAAGTGAGAGGCA
Organism: Torreya grandis; assembly: GCA_037957365.1. Classification (NCBI taxonomy): domain Eukaryota; kingdom Viridiplantae; phylum Streptophyta; class Pinopsida; order Cupressales; family Taxaceae; genus Torreya; species Torreya grandis. The sequence goes on from JARHVA010011025.1 coordinate 97,476, forward strand.
ATATGCCATATATTATGTCCCTATTTCTAGATACTCTGAGAAAAATTATACTAAAACTATTGATTTTAAACTAAATTGTTAACAAAACTGTAATTGGTCTTACCTTTCTATCTATTTATGGAAAATCTAATTTTTTAGCTATTTGGATAAGAGCACCAAAATTAGACACCCTGATGTTTGGTGCTATAGTCCAATCTTGTCACTCTTGTCGTGTGCTGATTTTGATGACTGTTATGTAATTATCACTATCTCTTTTGTCTATTCTACCTAGTTTGAAGTTTGGTTATTTTGAGTGTTTTGAAAGCTAATTTTTTGATCGATAAGAGTTCTAACCTCTATGAAAAAATTATTTGTTGTTTCCCCCCTCTTTTGAGGGTAGGAATGAAGACCCTATAATGACTGCTCTTAGAATAAAAATACTTACAAGTGTGTTATACTACAAATTAGACCAAATAGACAGTGATAATTACATAATAGTCATCAAAATCAACAAAAGACAAGAGTGACAAGACTGGACTATAGCACCAAAATCAGACACCCTGATGTCTGGTGCTATAGTCAAATCTTGTCACTCTTATCTTGTGCTAATTTTGATGACTGTTATGTAATTATCATTGTCTATTTTGTCTATTCTACCTAGTTTGAAGTTTGGTTGTTTTGAGTGTTCTGAAAGCTACTTTTTTGATCGGTAGGAGTTCTGATCTCTATGAAAAAAACCTTGTTTGTTTCCCCCTCTTTTTAGGGTAGGAATGAAGACCCTATAATGACTGCTTTCAGAATAAAAATACTTACAAGTGTGTTATACTACAAATTACATGATAAAGCAATGATAATCAAAAAGATATCTCAAGATATAGCATAGACCAAATAGATAGTGATAATTACATAACAATCATAAAAATTATCACAAGACAAGAGTGACAATATTAGACTATAGCACCAAAATAAGACACCTTGATGTCTAGTGCTATAGTCCAATCTTGTCACTCTTGTCTTGTGCTGATTTTGATGACTGTTATGTAATATCACTATCTATTTCATCTATTCTACCTAGTTTGAAGTTTGGTTGTTTTGAGTGTTCTAAAAGGTAATTTTTTGATCAGTAAGAGTTATTATCTTTATGAAAAAATCCTTGTTTGTTCCCCCTCTTTTGTGGGTAGGAATAAAGACCCTTGAATGATTGCTCTCAGAATAAAAATACATACAAGTGTGTTATACTAAAAATTACATGATAAAGTAATGATAATCAACAAGATATCTCAAGATATAGCATGGTTTTTAATGGAGATTGTTAGATCAATAGGAATATGCCTAGATAGATATAACAATATAATAACATGTGTAAAATAGTGAACTAGAACTAGAAGTTTGGTTAGTTGTTAGTTGTCAAGGAGGGATGGAGTATGATGTATATTATGGCATCCAAACAATCAAGATAATGGATGGTGTGTATCATGGGATTGTAAATAATTGAAAAACAAACAAGAAACAAGAACACAAGGCAAGAATCATACAAGAGTGGCCAAGGGTCCAAGAAAACAAATGACATGGGCATAGGTCACTTAAATTGGAAAGCAAGCATATAAGGCATATTCAAATGGCACATACACATAAAATTGAAACAAGTAACGTTGGGATAAGTTCCACACGTACATAGAAGAGTACAAGTAAAGGACATTAGAAAATATCCTAAGGTGACACAATAATAGAATGAAAGGACATTCACAAATGTCCTAAGGCATATAAAAGACATAGAATAGAAACTAAGAAATGCAATCACATCTAGCTATGCAAAGCAAGAAAGGAAAGCATGTAATATGTTTAAAAATACAATCACATCTAAATAATCAAAGCAAAAAGTGAAAGTATGCAAGACATAGAGTACAAGACTAGATATATGCTAAGAAATACACAAGTGTTATATACTAGTGAGTGTTGATAAAGTAATCTATGTAAGATAGTAAATAATGTACATCAACATAATAACTAGAGTGTATGGTGGAGGAATGACATAACCTAGATTGTTTATTCATATATAAGATGCCCCTAGGGGTAGATATATCATTGTCTCTCCAATGTAGAAATAGGATGCTACCTCAATAGGTGGAGTGAATCAATCAAGTATTTAGAAGTAACTGAACACACTCATAGAAGATCAAGTGAAGCATGGTAATGTAGATAAATCATTAAACAATAGCATAAAACAACAAATGTAAGTCTAGCATAGTAATATCAATGTAAAACATGGATGATGCATACATTGAAATATTTTTGGGTTTTTGAATGATCCAAAACTCAGAAATTATGGTTGATAAATATTTTAGGAACATATAAATAACACAATAAAAATGAATTCTCTGAGAAGAGATGTAGTATTACTCAAGATCACAATATAATTATATGTTTATCTCTAGGAAGAGATGTATGTCTTCACATTTCAGGTTACCTCTTCATTTATACACATTTTGAAAGCATCGGGAGGATGTGGAAGGTCACCAATCTTGAGGGAGATCAAGTTTTTCAACTTACAAGATTTAAAATAATACAACATTCAAGGAATTACTATTTTTAGAAACTTAGTATTTTTAAACTGCACTACTAAAATTGAAATTTGGGGAACTTCTATTGGGTTTTCAAGGGTCAAACTTCATCAAGAAAAGCTCCATGACATCTCAAAAAATTCTCCTCATTATTAAATTTCCAATGGTTCAAACGGCGAGTCAATTGGAGCTATGATGCAAAAGTTATGGCTCCCAAAAGTTCTGTCATCAATTGGGGTAAAACTGTCACCCGAATTGTCGCCTGAATTGTTGCGCAGATCATTGAATTATTTAAATGTTTTTATATTTTAAAATTTTGTATTTTTTTTGGATTTTGAGTTATTTGAATGTTTTTGGTATGTTTATAATAATCTATGTACAATCAATCATAAGGATTCTATGTACAAAATATATTGAGAAGAAATGATACTAACTAATGAATCTCATGGGAGACTCCCTATCATGGTTTCTTGTATCAAGGAGAAGGATCATGCATGAATGTGAAGCATAATGGAATGGATGAGCCTATAAATTTGAAGGTTATGTATGCTAAAATTCTCTAAAATGTCTATAGTAGAAAAAGAATGTGGGGTCCCTCTATAACTCTGAGAAGTGGACGCAACTGTAGGGCTCTTAGGGACCCATATGGTGGTAGGAGAATCTCTTTGAACATGTGCTTTATGTGTAGAGTATGAGACCTCAAGGATAATACCTTATGTGTGAAAAATGTAGCTAGAAGCTGTCTAGAATCTTGAAACTATGGTTTCCCTAAAAGAGACCTCTATGGAAGTGTATGAACTCTTTGTGCTAGCGAGGAAGGCCTCGATTGTGTCTAAATCTAAATTGGAGGAAGAACTATAACTATTGGAGATACTAAAATTGATGACTTCAAAGTAGAAGATGGCTCTGAAGTGGGGAGAGATAACTCATATAAAACTCCACCAAATATAATAACCTAATTTGTGTGAAGTAATTTCATCCATTTGTGAAATGTATAAGGTATTGCATGAAGTTATTGGATCCATGGTTGGTCAAGTAACATATCAAAAACAACTGCACTAGTAACAATAGTAAATGGTATGGCCGCATATGTTGAACCAACCTATACAAGAAGTATAATCTCACCCAATGAAATTAGTATATGCCCACTGAATCCACTGATAACTATGTCCATTGGGGTAATATCCTACTAGGAATATCCCAAATGCTATAGTAATGTAATAGTGCCCATGTTCACACTAGATCCATTATCAATCAGAACACTATGAATTGGATGATTATGAATGTATGTTTTGATGAATAGTGCATGGTAATCCAAATCATCCTCAAATATCTCCTTATTTGAGAAAGAGATCGAAGGTCTAACTAAAACTCTAGAATTGTACACACCAATCATGTTACTTAAAGGATGTGACTCAATTGAAGGTGCCCTATATGTAGCTAGTGGTGGATCTGCATGATATGCATGGTGAACACCTGATATGTCCCCCTATATCTTGTTTATAATGTTGTGGAAATAGATCTAAGAATTGTTTTAGAGCCTTATCTTATGTTTGCTTTGACTACGAAGGCTCAACTAGAGTGCCAAGATCAATAAGATTTCCATCTATCAAGTCCTGTATCTTGTGTTGAAAATTAATGCATCTATTTTTTGTGTGGCACTAATGATACCTAATGAGGATAG
>JARHVA010011026.1:0-92500 GCA_037957365.1 Torreya grandis
CCCAAAAATTAGGTTGGATAACATCATCAACGTTAGCTGTTGGACTTTTCATTTTACTATCTTCAATTTTTTTTTGATTGATAAATAAATCATACAACATACATATGAGAATTCATAAATATGTCAAATATGTATCATTCATCCCTTGATTATTTATAATCTAAATGTATATGTCTTTGAGGAATGGACAAATAATTAGAATTTTTTCTTGGAATTCAATATGAAAGATGGACAATGTTGAATAATTATTAGAGACAATGAAGAAGGCTGAAAATAAAAATAATATACTACTAGGAATTCTGCAAACAATTTTATTGTAAAATATAAATAAAAGAGAGACCCTGATTTAAGAATATATCAAAAAAATTGCATGCAACATAAAGTTTTGTACTAGATAAATTAAATATGCTACTAGGAATTCAATAAACTATAATTATCTATAAGATAATGTGGTGACTATCAACGGTTTCTTGAAATTATTTTTATTTTTTAATATTTTGTATAAGGTTTTCTTACTATATTTTTGAAAGTTTAATTGTGGACTTTCCTAAAGCTTTTTCAGGTTTTTGTAATGTGTTTTATTTGAATTTGTTTTAATTTTTTATACTCATTACACAAATATAAATTATTTTTCCTATAAAATTAAACAATACATACATCTAATCTTAAATTTTATAGGTGTAGTACATATTCTTCCTCTTCTTTATCTGTAAGTGAATCTCTTCTTTTTTCCCTACCTTCCACTCTTTTCCCTTTCCCTTACTTTATCCCCAAACCTTTATTAGTAGAAAGACATATTATTGTCCCTTTCAATATCCCCTCTTTTTAAGGTATTTATTCCTTTCTCAAATTCCCTATTATCTCTTTTTTCCTCGTTACTATTTTTATTGGTGTGGAGAAAAAAATTAAATGGGAGGGCCCATGAGTCTCCTTAATTTTATTTTTTTATAATTTATAATTTTTTTGTAAATCATCTCCAACACAACTTGTTCCAAGATTACACCAAAATTCTATTTATGAAATTAAAAAAATAAATTAAATAAAAAAAAGAAAAAAAAAGAAAAAGAAAAAAAAACCACATTAATAACAAAATTTGACCCAGTTATTAATGATAAATACACCAAATATAATACTTATTTAATCATAATCTTAACTTTAAAAAGAAATGGAAGAGGAGTGATTATTCTAACAAATCAACATCGAGGATGGATTTTTGCTTTGTTAGAGTTTGATTCCGCCTTGCATTGAGAGCCATAGTCTTTTCACTTCTAGACATTCCTTTGATACCATGTCCCCATAAGCTATTAACATTGATTGAGATTTCATAGATCTACCCTCTAGGTGAGTTATTGAATGGTCTTCCTATCTAGTTATTGAACATGTGACAATCGAAGGAGTGCTCAACAATGGCCCTGTAAAATAAGTAATTGAGGAAATTTGACCTAAAAGTTTATGTTGATGTAAGGATTCTCCTCTAGATGTCATTATTTCTAATCATACTTATGATTATGTGTAGTAATGGATAGAATAATTACGTCTCATAGGATAATTTATTTATTGTATTCCTTATAAAATCATGCCCAAATCTAAGGTTCAATCTTCCTAGGTGGCCCATGGTATTAAGCTTGGAAGCATTTAGAACATGAACAAAGGTTTTTTATATTAAGTTTTATTGACCCCATCCATGGAAATGTAATAATAAACAAGTCACCCACCTGATATGTCTAAGTCTCCCTCCTAGTGTTATCCCCTTCAAATAGAGACATTTTTATCTCAAAGCAATCCACTCTATAAGTCCTTGTATGTATTGAGTTCCTAGGTTTACCCCTACCTAGTTATCATTTTTTAGACCAAATAGATGGATCCATAGGCTATATTTTCCCTCATGAATCATAGAGATTCTACTTGGCCCAAGATATATAAGAGTATGTATGCATGTTGATCTTTCAAATGACCTCAAAGATTCTATTGAAATACAAGTCAACGATTCGAGGTACTCTTCGACAATTTTTATATCAAAATAACTAACACATGCTTTCATTTACAAGACATAGATCAAAATAATAATGACTACGTATTATATATTCCATACAATAGAACCCCCACCAAGATGGTGATTATGTCTCCTAAGAATACGTAGGAAGATAAATGGAAATTATTGGGTGAAAAAGAACAATCTCAACAATGGACCTACTCAGACATGTAATGGGAATAATAAAAAGGCTTCCCCAAGTTCTACACCCCTAGTTATTAAACCCTCAACTCTATAAAATAAAAAAGTACCTCATAGCACAATCCCCATAAAGGAATCAATAACTATGAAAGTAACACCATCTAAACCTCATTTTCAAAGAATGGCCATAGATATGAATGTTTTTTTGAGTTCTCAAGTTTCATCAGACATCTCTACAAGTGATTTGGCTTTCCCATCACATTTCACTCAGACTGGCACTAGTAATCACTCATATTGCCCATCCCAAAACTCTTTGATTCAATCATGATGCCACATTCATTGGGATGTTTCCAAATATTTGGAGTATGTGATAGAATTTACACGATATCCATAATTTTACCTACACAACTTGGAGAATTTATTGAAGAATAGATATGAATCCTTTGAAGGGATAGATGTAGAATATATGTCTCTCATTGCTCATAATCTATGACTTATTTCTCATGGGATATTCAGGGTCTGATAGACTAAATCTGTAAGTATTTGGTTCAATATTTTATAAGTATGTTTGTAGATTTGGACATTCCTACCTTCAAGAAGTTAAGGTGATGGGTTTCCTTCTCATGACTTCTATTAGATTTATCTAGCTTGATATTTAGTGATTTCTAGTGAACATAATGGTAGTGTTATGACATTTATTACTCCCAAATGGCATGTTCATTTTTTGACATCTAGAAAGGACCCATCCCACTGTGTCATATGGTACATCTTAAATATTTAGAATCCCTCATTTAGAATTATTATTATTTATGCCTTGAATGACACTCATTAATGTACACCTTTATGGTGATGGATTACTAATTCTTTTGTTGATTCCTATGGGTTATTTGTGGGTATTTTAATATGGTTTAATAATCAACTGATAATATTGGTAATCAACCTATGATATGAGTTACAGACAAAAGGAAGGCATGGTTATACATGCAAAATAAATTTGGCCTTTTATGACCCTAATTCATGGTGGCACCACATTATAAAACTTTGGTACACTCAAACTGATCTTTGAGGTGGGTCTAATAGGGTACTTAAATAGCTTGATCAGGCCATGAATTATTCTTAGCCATGATTCTTTTTTGATATCATATTATTGTCATCAGTGGAAGCCCTATTGGATTTTACTTTATCTGACCACTTTTTAATTATGTTTTGTATTACTTGGCTATTTAAAAAGCTTAAATTTCATAAGATGTAAGTGTTTCTTAATATGAGTCTCCTAGATCATGGACCCATCATGGCACATATTAACTTGGGTTTCCAATTTTGTTCTTAGGCCTACTCAGTAGCTAGGGATGACCCAGTGGTGTGTGGATTCTATCAATCAAACAATTAGATTTTTGTTAATTTATAGGCATAAATTAGCCAAAATTTGGTAGTGATCCTACTTCACAAAATCTTATGAGCTATGCTAAGTGGTGGTCTCACTAGAGAAATACCCATTTAATGATGCCTGGAAATTGTGGGTGGACACATTATGCCATAAAATCCAATTTACTAATTAGTACAGTGTCCATGGTGCTTAACTTCAAGCTCATATCATTGGCTCAAAGTGGGTGATTGGGTATCCAAGGAATTATTCCACATGTTCAAGGCCAAATCTACCACCCAACAAATGGTAGCCCTTCAAGATAATGAGAAGTAATTGATGGAGACACCTCAGTTGGTTAAGGATTTTCCCAAACATTATCAACATGTATTTTCTACTCAACTTCCATCCATGGAAAATCAACAAGCCCTAAACCAATGCCTCTCAATGGTTCCCACTAAATTTTCTTCCATCCAAAGGGTCACATGAGAAAGGATCCTCTCTTTAGAGGACCTATTTGAAGTTATGATATAAATGGATAATGATAAATCACTGAGATGTGATGGTTTTGATTAAATTTTTTAAAATAAAATGTGGGATACTATGGGGGCTTACCTTTACTAGTTCTACCTCAAAGCATTCCACTCACATACTTTAGGTTCAATAATAAAGAAAGAACTTATCAAATTCATAGTGAAATCTAGAAACCTCAAATTCATTTATAATTGGTATCATATCACCTTGATTAACATCTCTCAAAAAATCATCACCATGGATTTGGATCTTCACCTTAGTTATATGCTACCATTGATCACTCAGCCTAAAAAGACGATCTTCATTTAAGGCTAGTATATTCGAGATAATGTCATAATAGTGTGGATAGTCATGTAATGGGCTCACTGGTTTTAGGAAAAGGTCTTGTTCATCAATAGACTTTGGGAAATCCTATGACTGCATTGAGTTACCATTTATCCTTGTGATGCTACAAGTTCTGGTTTTTGGTCCCACTCTCATTCAGTCTATGCAGATGTTTTTAATGATGTTTCAACTTATTTCTTTTTTAATAGAGTCAATTCTTAGCCTATCAACATATTCAAATCCATAAGAGAAGGTTGTCAATTGGCCCCAACACTATATATTCTTAAATTAGAATGTTTTGTATATCTCTTGGCAAATGCTCAATCACAACGCCTAGTGTGTGGTATAACCCTTCCTTTAGAAGAAACCCATAACTTCTCAACGGCTACTTCATTTATTACTATATTTTATAGACATAGAAGATGAGGTTGTTGTGGCCAATGAAATGCATTACTTAGAGGTCTTTCAACTCACCTCTGACTCCTCCATCAAATGGTAGAAAATATAGTGCTACAAGCAATCTTATCTCCCATAACCTTGAATGGCATAGTATAATTGCATTAGCTTCAACATGATGAGATATTTAAATTTATAGGGATCCCCTTTTCCTTTCAGGCCTTCTCCTCTCGACTTTAGCAATATGTGGTCGACCATGTTGAGAAAAATCTCTTGTATTGGATCACTAAGATAATTTTCTTGGATGGAAAATTCTAAATCTACTCTATAGTGCTTGCTTCCACCCATGTGTACTACTCCTCATGTTGGGTGCCCACCAAACAAGCTGTAATCAAACATAAAAAGTTAATGAAAGGCTTCATCTAGGCCAATCCCTCCTCTAATAAGAGTTTTCATAGAGTTGCCTAGGATTATTGTTGTCTACTATGAGAGGTTGGTGGTGTGGGTTTCATTGATATCTCTCAACAAGCCTTTACTCTATACTCTGTGTGGATTATTCATGCAATGGAAGGAAAATAATCTTGGAAGATTCTTGTTAGGAATTACATTGTTCAAGGGTCCCCTAACGCCACAGGGCTTGGAAAAGGCTTGGTTTTCCCAATATCCTTACTCTAGTCACCATGGTCAAAGTGGTGGGAACCTTTTTTATTAAGAGTATCTTGAAAACATAGTAAAAAATCAAACCTTGGTTGTTATGGAATGGTTCAGGATTTAGGGATGCTTATCTATCGACCAAAAATTACATTGGTGGTCATCGATTATAAACATGTATGTATTGCCTCCGGGAGAAATTTCTTGGATTCATGCACTTAAATTTTATCACTAAGGTATCCACAATCTGCAATAAATTTTTTACAAAGAAACTTGGTTTTGGATCCTCTAGAATGACTTCCAATCTAAATACAAACTTCATCCAACTGATAAATAATCCTATGATGATATTTTGGTAGTTGTGCCAATGGAATTCCTTCATAAGATCTCCAACACCTATGCCCACCCTTGGTGGAAGGATTGGAAATGGTACATAGAGACTCCTTTTAAAAATCATATTACCAAAAAATGATATGAATGGGTCTCTCCACACATGCTTATGGTGGATAAACTCAATAATAGGTGGGATATACATTCCTCCACTTCTCTCAAGGAGAAATAATTTTGCTCTATTTAGTTTACTTGTATTGACCCTAAAATCACTCACTTCAATTTGTATTTGCTTTATTAAGGTATTCCTATTGGTAGAAGGCTAGTCTAAATGGAGATTTCTCTTCCCAAATGTGTCTTTTATGGCCACCTTGAAACCATACTATACCTTATTTGGTATTGCTTGAACGACCAACATGCTTGGTTATGGATTCAGGGTTTTTTGCAGCCACTTTACTCCATTCTCTTTAGCTGCTGCCATATTATCTTTTGAGATAAAAACCAAGTTTCCCTCCTCAATTCACCCAAATTTTGCATGATTTTAGAATGGAAATTTTATTTTAACTCTGAAAAGAATGTAATTCAAATATATTTTATAATAATTTTATTTAATCTTTGTTTGATACTTATGGCAAAGCTACCATTATTTCTAATGTTATTTTACAAATTCAAAAGAAAATAAATAAAGTGGCTATTGAACTTGATTACCTACAACTGCTACCTTCCCCACCTATGGACACCCTGTCTCTTAGCAAGGATGGTCATCCTAGGGGTGGATCTCATCATAGTTGACCTCACCACCATTCCTGGGCCTCTGATACCTTGTAACAATATTAATCTCATTCTCTTGTACAATAGGGTGGTTGGGGTTCCCCCTATTGACCAACATGTCATTTGGGGCTCTCCACCTCTACCACCTCAGCATAGTTAGTAGTGGGGTTCCTTGTCTCTGGTGGGCCAACCTTAGGAGAGGATGCAATGTGGCAATTCTTAGGATGGTTCCTTTCCATATTTTTATAAAATTTTCTCACAACTTTATTTAGCCATTTCTCTCCCACATGCTACTAAAGAAAAAGATAATTTGACTAGGTGGACATTGATGCTGGATGGGACCTAGTACCTGATGGGAAAGATATTCTAGGCTCCAATTGGGGTGGTCCTTATGACATTGACCCACTCCCAACGAGTTTATTTACTTCTACTACTTAAATTGTCCTTTTTTTTTTTTGTACTAGAGCTTTCTCTACACGTGGCCTAGTTTGTTCATTGCTTTTGTGGCCTTGGGCCTTTTATTTCCTACATGTTGCTTAACCTAACTTTGCTAACATGCCCTCTACCACATTTTTTTCGTGAATAGTCATGTACATGATTAATTTATAATAAAATTTTAGTCTTTTTTATCCAAAAATAAAAAAACACATCAAATTGATTACAATTATTCAATTGGGACACAAATAGACAATACATTGTATTAAACTCTATTTTGGGATCTATGTCACAAACATGTATCAATACTAATGTATGTATCCAATGTATTTAAAAATATGTATATAAAAAATGATTGTAAATGTGACATTTTCTCTTTATATATCCAATATATTGGCAACTATGTAAGTGAAAAATAATAGTAAATGTGATGTTTTCTCTTTATATACATTTCGAAAGGTTAAAAAAATATATACATAAAACTTCAAAATATTATTTAGTTATGATTTACAATTTTTATGTTATTATTATTTTTTATTTTTTTTAATTTTTGTTTTGATGTTATGGGTTATGAAAGTCTAAAACATACATATTATTTACAAATAGATTTATAATTAAATATTATAAATTAATTATTGTACTATACCTATAATTAATATAACTATTTAATACAACATTTAGTTCCAATACATTTTAAAATCAAATAATAAGATAATGTAAGAGTTAGTTTGTAATTATGATTAACAAAGATAATATAAAACATTTTATTTAATTAGGACTTATTATAAGGGATGTGGTTGTAATAGAGTTATTTATGTAATAATTTTTAAGATATATTATGATAGAATCTTAATCATATTGATGGATGATAAAATGGTAAAAGTTAAATTTGATGATCAATTTTATCGATCATAAAAATAATTGATGACAGTTTTTTATTTAACTGTCCTTCAAATAATAATATAATTCATTGTAAAGGAGAGATTAGAGAGAATACATATTTCTTATAAATTTTATAATTTTTTATAATCTATCTAAAATTTCTCATTATATTTTGATCGCTTAAAAACAATGATTATATTTTATCATAAAAAATGTAAATATAATTATACGGCCATAAAATTTAATCCCAGTCAAATACAATTCACAAACCATTTTATTCGTAAAACCCTGCAAAATGTAATCTGTAAAACATTTCATTCGTCAAAATGTTTCTTGATATAAGTATAAAAATATTTATCGAGAAAATATAAGTACAAAGTAACAAGGTGATTATTGATACACTACATGGTCGACCAAAATACTTAATAATACGACTTCAAAATCATTTTATTTATTAAGGAACTTATAGGACATCATATTACTAGATTCCCTCTGTACCATCAACACTTAACAAGTAAAAACTTCACACATAATGTCGCTCTCCACTTCACCATTTTGGTGTTTGGGAAACTTGTGAATGCCGAGAATATTATTCTCGGGTTTGCTGAATAATCAATCAGCATTCAATTTTTGATTGAAGATTCACAGTATGAATAAATTATTATGCCACACATTTTTATATTATTATGTCACACATTATGAGTAGAGGCCTCCTTGATCTCCTAGAAAGCTTCTCTGAAAAGATTTGATAGCATATCTGCATTGATATAATCTTTTTACGCTTTCACTTGTATTGTAATAGCGTCCATATATTTTAGAATGTGCACAGAAAGTGTCTGCATTCACACATTTTCATTAATTAAGTAACCTATGACTTAAATCAATATTTAACCTATAAACCAAGATGTAATTATTTCAATTATTTAGCGCATGATAAAATGAAATCATATATTTATATACTCACTTGTGGGGCTCCCGAGACGAAAAAAGAAATGTTTTTTACTATATTTCCATCAATTGCTATCTTTTCTATGGGATCAACCATATTTGATATTGCCATTGTTGAGCTTGCAATAGTATTGTATGCACACTTTGCAAGTGCCTGCAAATCGATGATGACAATAATAAATTTACTTATAAGTTCTATGTATGAGGAATGTGATTGTGTTTACATTTATGTAATTTTTATGCTCCTTTCAATATCCCCAGAGAACCCAAAATTTTGGTCAATAGAAAATATTCCCATTGACATTTTCTATCTCTCTAATATATGTTTTGCCCTTCTAATCAAGTCTAAAGGGTACTTGACACGGTTTAGAGGAATTGGTACATGCAAAAATCCAAAGTGATTTCCCTATGGAACTTCAGTGTTTTTATTCATCATCTCTTTTAAATTCTGCACCAAAAAAAGCAATTAGATCTTATATAAGCCTAAAAAATATGAGCAGAAAAAAATAGATTAAAGAGTTCCATTTAAATGGTAATAAAGTTGAGTTGAAGTATAGTATTTAAAACCTCTAGACCAGATAATATTCTTGTATTGATCATAGCAAGTGTTGTGACTCTTAAATTCATCATCTTTGTAGTAATATCATCATTTGCTGTGGATCTCTTTTCATACGCATCTTGTAAACTTTTCTCTTCATCTGCATTTAAGTTGCAACGAATTGTTTATTAAATAAATAATAAATTAACGTTGAAACAAAGCAAATAATAATAAATGTAGTTGCTAGTAGTTGTCTTAGTGTTGAAAATTGAACGTAAATTTAAAATGTAAGATGAGCGTAATAGAGAATGGCAGTTAAAGAGTAATAACAATAAATAGGAAAAATCATAATTGTGGATTCAAAGATATAATGTTTTCATAATATATACAACATGAGTAATGATCAATGTATATAATAAATACAGCAATAAATATAATCTCAATGTAAAGTATATTGCTCATCTTATTAGGTAGCATGACATTTAATGCTAATGTTAATTATTTGAAGAACAAAAAAAATACACAAAAGGGTGCACCAATATGCTAAATTGAAAATGTATTTGCTGGCAGCTGGGTGTCTCCCTCATAAGCAAACAACTTATAATTGTGTACGTTGTGGAATGGGGAAATCCGATTTCTTACGGATGTCTTCGCTTGTGAACCCTGCAAGGTAAATGTTGTCTTTTCTTCTTACCATTTATTTAAATTTTATTTTGGAAGAGTATAAGTTTTATACCATACTAAGTAGAGATCGTTTCGGATAGATAAAGTTAAATATTCCGACTTGATGGTCATCATGACAGTTTAAACAGCTTGTATTGATCTTTGCTTTGGATGCTTAAAATTTTGGTGAGTCTGAAGAACAAATTTGTTTGATTACTTAATATAGCACTTCGTTAATCCATAATAATTAAGTATAAATCTCACCATGACCATGACCATGACCATGACCATGACCATGACTGTGTTATATGATTCTAAACAAATAAAAGGAATTGGGATCGCCCATCTATGGATAAGAATGTGTTTGTTGAAATTATTATTGCATTCATTGCAATAAAAATTACATTTCACCTTATTAAATAGTGGATTACATTTCACGTTATGATTCTAGACGCATTTTTTTTGGTTGAAAGGTAGGTAGTTAGTTTGTTTATTTTTTTAAATCAGTACATTTCACCGTATTAAATAGTGGATTATACGGTTCAAAAAATATATATAGAAAGAAACCTAAGAAGATAAACAAAAAGTAAACATCAGCTTTAAAATTGGTTGTAATTTTTACATAAAATAAATTATTTCTATAAAATTTAAGGGTAGTTTTTTTTTTAATTTTAAAAGAACAGTTTATGTTTTTTTTAGTCGTATGTTGAAATTAATTTCTTTGTTCCAATATGATTTGCATGTTTGAAATGTAGATGATTCTGAAGAACAAATTTGTTTAATGTTTTACTTAACATAACGCTTCGTTAATCCATAATGATTATGTATAGGTCTCAATATGACCATGACTATGTTGTATGATTCTAAAACAATAAAAGGAATTGGGAACGGCCATGTTTAGACAACAACGTGTTTGTTGATATTATTATTGCATTGATTGCATACAATACTGCAGTTAAAACTGGATAAAATTTATTTGGAAATAAAGAATAAAATGTTAATTTTTTATTTGGTAGGTGAAATAATGGGTTTTGAAAAGTTTTGTAGTATTGTATAATGGAGTAAAAGATAAAAACAGTAATGTTTTAATTGGGTACCTCTACCAGCAGTAATAAAGCGGGCGTCTCATACTACCATCAATAGTCAAAATAAGAAATAAATACACTTCCCAAGAAATTTTCATGAAGCTCCTACCAAACATATCACAAAGGCTTAACCCCATTACCACTAGACTTATGCATTTTCATACAAGATCCTCTGAATGAAGAGACATTCAAAATGGTTGAGATATAGATTTTCCAGTTTTTCACCAATTTTGGATTTTTTTTATTATTATTATTATTATTATTATTATTATTATTATTATTATTATTATTATTAATTACTTTTTATAATAAATTGTTAGTTTAATTTATAAAATAATATTTTTTGATTATTCATAAAATTTTCATCTAATCATTCACAATCAAATAAAATATTCTACAACAAATTTTATAAATTATATAGAAAAAAGTATTTATTTGGAGTAGAGGCTATATTATTTAGCGTGAAAGAAACTTTAAAATGTTCCTTGAATGTCTCCAATGTTTATACAATAAAGTAGAGATGGGACATGGCCAAAGATCTGAAAAGAGTTATACTATAACTGAAATGATTGAAATAAGAAACTAAAAATAAAATAAAATGTATTGGTGGGGGTGCGATGGCTACTGGTTGAATAAAAAATTTGGGTTTTAGCAACTTAATTTGTAAATTGAAGATAAAATCTAGCATGTATTATGAAGTGGATCCATTCCAGTTGTGGGAAATATAAAATCATCGAACTGAGTTAATCGACATTTTTTCTTCTGCCATACAAAAATTTATATATTTAGTTAAACGTGTCTACCATTTATCAATTTTTGCAGGATGTAAACAATCAGTATATCCAATCTAACAGGCTGTTATCTATTGTTAATCTAATATTTAATAGATTAAATTTGTCCACCCGCCTTTCCTTTCCCTTGCTCTTGCTCATTGGACCAAGGATTGTAATGCATACCAATAACAACGAACCTCTTTTTCTGCTACCATAGAGAGTTGACTCTCACTATCTACTACTAGATGTACTTGTTACATTCATGGTACACATAACCATTCTTCTACTCATTTATGAAAACTCCGTAAATACATTGATATACTTCATCCAGATATGGGATATCCAAAAGACATGAGTCTACCACCTCCTAAGATACTTGCAAAGTACATCCCCTAATATGAGGAAGTTTATTTTCTAATGCTGATGCAGTAGAAAATTGGTTGGATCAATTGTCTTCATATTTTTCGGTAAATAAATTCATCGATAAAGAGAAGATCACTTTTGATCTTTTAAAAGCATCCTTGTCTATCAAAAATTGGTGGAAAGTGTACAAGAAGAGATTTAGTATGGATGATATTAGTTTTGAGGTAGAATCTACCTGGGATGATTTTATAGAAGCTGCAAATGAAGAATACTACCCCATTGGAGCATATGATGATTTGTATATAGAGTGGCAACAACTTCATCAAGGTAAGGAATAGTTTGTTCAAGATTACACTAACATTTTTCATTCTCTATCTATGAGATTGGGAATCCAAGAAAGTGAGAAACACAAGGTTCTCAAATGTCATGATGGAGTACAATGGTATATATGGGGAGAGATAGAACTCTTTAATTTTAAAATCCTTGTTGAGGCATACAAGTTCATAGTGAAAATCGAGTAGAAGCATGGAAGAATGAATATGAAGAGTAGCCTTCAAAATGGAAAAATGACAAAGAAGGTCAAACACGATGCCAAAATTAGATGCAAAATGAAGGGAAGACTAAGATATGGTGTGATTATCATAAATCTGGAATGTACTCCAAAGAAGAATATTGAGCCATCAAGTCCCTACTTTCTGAGTCACAATCATCAACATCTATTACTCTATCTCTTACACACCCTGTAGTTGAAGAGGATGAAGAAGAGATTGTAGATGTTGAGCCTGATGCCATCATTGCTTCATCAAAGACCCACGAAGAGAGGCCAGATGACAAGTAAAGGTTGTTTCACTCTAAGTTATGGTTGAAAGGTAAGCCTCTGCATTTCATTCTTGATAGTGGGAGTCAAAAGAATTTAATCTATACTAATATTGTGAAAAGCCTAAATTTATCCATGAAGCATCACCCAAAGCCATACAATATTGGATGGTTGAGTCCAGGGAGAAACCTCTGTGTCACCCACCAATGTCTTCTCTCATATACAATAAAACCTTTCCAAGATGAGGTCTTATGTGATGTGGTCAATCTAGACATTTGTGATGTACTCTTTGGTCAACAATTCATGTATGATCGACATGGCATTATGATTCAAAAACTCAAAGGATCACCCTCACTCTTGTAACATGGTACTACAGGGTACCCAAGGTACTAATTTATACATTTATCTCCCTAATTAGTGCCAAGAAATCCATTCTTATGGTGGTCAAGCCGCAAGAATCCAAAAGGGTCGATGTTGCAACCCTAATTACATAAACAACATAACAACAAAATAAAATAGATACCAAACTAAAAAAAATCATGGCCTTCCATCCACAGACTGATGGTCAGATAGAAATGGTGAACAATCAAACCCTACACAGCTCCACAAAGCATAGTCTATTACAAGTATACATCAAGAATCAAATCAAAATAAAACTTCCATACTTGATGAAAAATCTTGATGAAATAGGGACTATTTATTTTCAAGGAGAGAGGAATGATCTAAGAAATATTTCAGGTAACAATTTAGGTGATGGTTCTACCCCAATCGGTGGCAAATTTTCTGAGAGCCATAACTTTTGCACCATAGCTCCGTTTGACTCCCCGTTTGAATCGTTAGAAAGCGAAGAATGAGGGAAACATCATGACATGGAAAAAAAAATTGATGCTATGTTTTTACGCATAAAAAACTAAATGTAAGTGCCCTAAATTTCAATTTTAGTTGTGCAATCTAAAAATAGTAAGTTTATAAAAATAGTAATTCTTCAAATTTTCTATTATTGTAAATCATGAAAGTCGAACCACTTAATCTCCCTAAATATTGGTGACCTTCCACATCCTCCTCCTACCTTAAAAATTTCTATAAGTAAAGATGTAACCTGAAATGGAAATCAGACACTCTTCCCAGAGATAGACATATGTTGTATCTACAATTTTGAGCAATAACACATCTCTTCTTAGAGATATAATTATTAAAATTGTGTTTTTATTATTTTTTAAATTATATTTCAACCAATGCCTCTAATTTTTGTATCGGTGGCCCCAACACTATATGTTCTTGCAGTAGAAAGTTTTGGATATTTCTTGCCCAATGTTTAATCGTAAGGACTAGTGCATGGTATATCCCTTACTTGAGAATAACCACATAAAATTATCAATGGACACTATGATAATGATTATTTTCTTACAATAATTAAATATGAGCATATTGTGGCAAATGCTATGCACTTCCTAGAGGTATTTTGTCTCACCTCTAACTCTGTCATCTAATGGCATAAAACCTAGTGCTACAAGTAATCCTATCTCCCACAACCTACCTAAATGGCATAATCTAATTGGAACTAGCTTCAATATGATGATATATTTAATTTTATATGGATCCCCTTTTCCTTTCAGGATTCCTACTCTTAGCTTTGGCAATACATGGTCGATCATGTTGAGAAAAACTCTAGTATTAGATAGCCAAGTTGTTTTCTTTAGCTGGGAAATTTGAAATATGTTCTAAATTAATTATTAACACTCATGTGTACTACTCCATGTGTGGATTTCCCACCAAATAGGTTGCCATCAAACTCAAAAAGTTGATTCAGGGCTTCATCTAGGCCAATCCCTCCTTTGATAAGAGTTTCTATAAAGTTGCTTGGGATTATTGTTGAACTCCATGAGAGGCTAGTGGTATAGGCCTCATTTATATCTCTTAACAAACCTCTACTCTTTTCTCTATGTGGTTTATTCACGTAGTGGAGGGAAAAGAAAAATGAAAATTATTTTTAAGAATTGCATTGCTCAAGGGTCCCCCTATGGATATGTATCTTGAAAAGGTATTGGTTTTCTCAATCTCCTTACTCTAATCACCATGGTCAAAGTGGTGGTAACCTTTGTTATTAAGATTATATGGAAAACTTGGGAAAATGTCAAACCTTGGATGTTATGGAACCATTCAAGATTTAGGGATGGTTTATCCATCAACCAGTAATCGCTTTGGTGTTTGTTGATTATAAACATGCAGGTAGTTCCTCTAGTAGAAGTTCATTAGATTCATGCACTTAGATTTTATTTTAGAGGTATCCACACTGTGAAATACTTTTTCTTCAAAAAAACTCTATTTTTGATCTCTTAGAATGCCTTATAAATTAAATACACAATTTCTCTAACTGGAAAATAATCAAGTATGATGAGATTATGGTAGCTATGTCAATGGATTTCCTTCACAAGATTTCTATCACCTTTGTCCTTTTTTGGTGGAAGGATTGTAAATGGTACAAAGAGACTCTTTTCCATAACTATACCACCAGAAAAATATACTAATGGCTCTTTCCACACATGCCTATGGTGGATAAACTCAACTAGAGGTGGTATATACATTCCCTCACTTCTCTCTGGGAGAAATAATATTGCACTATCTGGTCTGCTTGTACTAAGCCCAAAATTAATCACTTCAATTGGTGTTTATTTTATTGAGGCTTGTTTATTGGTAGAAGGTTGGTCTAATTTGGGATTTTTCTTCACAAAAGTACCTTATATGGCCACCTTGAAACCATATTGTCTCTTTTCTAGCATTAACCAAAGGCCCAACATGCTTGGTAATGGATTTAGGATTTTTCTCAACCACTTTACTCCATTTCATTTGGCTGGTGCCACATTATCTTAGGAGATAACCTAATTCTGCCTCTTTAGTTTAGCCATATTTGGCATGATTTTAGAGTGAATATTTTATTTTGGCTCTGGAAAGAACGTAATTTAGAAATATTTTCTAATAATTTTACTAACTCTCTATTTACTACTTATTACAAAGCTACCATTATTTATAATGTTATTTTATAGATTTAAGTCCAAATAAATAAAGTGGCTATGGAAGTTGATTACCTATAGTGGATCCTTCATTAATGGGGTGATGCACCTTACACTATTGCTCGCTTGCCAACCTCCCCACCTAGGGACACCCCACCTCATGGTAGGAATGGTCCTTTTATGGGTAGCTCTCACTACAGTCAACCTCACCACCATTCCTAGGCTTCTGGTGACTTGTAGCAGCATCACTCCCCCGCTCTAGTGTAATTGGCTAGTTGGAATTTCCCCTAATGATCAACATGTTGTTTGGATCTCTCCATCTCTATCACCTTGACATAGTCAGTGGTGGGACTCCCCACCTCTAAGAGCCCTAGGGGAGGATTCAAATTGGTAGTTTCCAAGATGGTTTCTTTCAACATTTTCATAAAAGTTTCCTATGGATTACTTTAGCCATTTCTCTACCACATGATTTTAAATAAAAATATAATCTTGACTATATAGACACTGATGTTGGATGCGACTCAATGGATGATAGGAAATACCTTATACGCTCTACGTGGGGTGGTCCTACTAATAATGACTCACCCTTACCTAGCTTATTTACCATTTATATTTAAGTTGTTCTCTTTTTCGATGTACTAGAGCTTTCTCTAGACGTGACCTAGTTTTCTCATTAGTTTTGTGGCATTGGGCCTTTTATTTTATAGGTGTTATCTAGTGTATCTTTGGTGACATGTCTTCTACTGACTTCTTGTTTTGAATATCCTTATACATGTTTTATTTATAATAAAATTATAAGCTCTATTTCATCAAATAAAGAAATAGATAAAACAAAAAATCATATAAATTTGATTACGATGAATCAATTGAGACACAAATAGACAATACATTATAGTAAACTCTATATTGGGTTCTATGTTAGGAACATGTATCAACACTACTAATGTATGTATCTAATATATTTGGAAATTAAAAAAATGATTGTAAATGTGGTGTTTACTATTTAGATACATTTCAAAAGGTTAAACAACTATATACATAAAAATTTAAAATATTATTTGACTATGATTTAAAATTTTCACGTGTTTGTTTATTTATTTGTTTGTTTATTTGTTTATTTGTTTTTTTAGTGTTATGTGTTTATAAAAGCCTAAAATATTAATTACAACCAGATTTATAACTAACATTATAAATTAATTATTATACCATATCCCTAATTTTAATAACAACTATTTAATGTAACATTTACTTTCATTTTCATTTAAATTTTAAAATGAAATAATAAAATATTTTAAGAGTTAGTTTGTAATTATAATTAATAAAGATTAAAAAACTATTTTATTTAATTAGGATTTATTATCGGGGATGTGGTTTTAATCGCGTTATTTATGTAATAATTTTTAATAAATATTATGATAAAATATTAATATAACACAATGTTAAATACTAAATTTGATGGTCAACTCTATTAATCATAAAAGCAATTGATAACAGTCATTTATTTTAAATTGTCTTTCAAATAATAATATAATTCATTGTATAAAAGAAAATATCACAAATATATATATATATAGAATTTTTTTATAGACTGCTTAAAAGTTCTCTTTGTATATTGGTCGTCAAAAAAAAATGATTATATTTTTGTCATGGCCATCAAATTTAGTCCCTGCCAATTGTAATTTAAAAAAAAAACATTTTATTCATCAGACCCTGCAAAATGTAATCCGAAAAAAAAATTAATTGTCAGTATACTTCTTGATATGAATATAAAAGTGTTTATCAAGAAAATATAAGTACAAGGGTGAATATTGATACACTACATGGTCGACCAAAATATTTGTTAATACGACTTCAAAATCATTTTATTTATTTAGGAACTTATGAGTACATCATATTACTAGATTCTATCTCTACCATCAACAACACTTAACAAGGACATGACTTCACACATACTGTTGCTCTCCACTTCACCATTTTGGTGTTTGGAAAACTTGTGAATGCCGAGAAGATTATTCTCAGATTTGCAGGATAATCAATCAACATTCAAGTTTTGATTGAAGACACACAATATCAATAGATTATTATGTCTATACGGAAATTTTTATATTATTACGTCACACATTATAGGTAGAGACCACCTTAATCTCCTCGAAAGCTTCTTTGAAAAGATTTGATAGCATATCTGCATTGATATAATCTTTTTAGGCTTTCACTTGCACTGTAATAGTGTCCATATAGCTTAGAATATGCACGGAAAGTGTCTGCATTCACACATTTTCAGTAATTAAGTACCCTATGACTGAAATCAATATTTAACCTATAAACCAAGATGCAATTATTTTAATTATTTTGAGCATGATAAAATGAAATCAGATATTTATATACTCACTTGTGGGGCTCCCGAGACGAAGAAAGAAAAACTTTTTACTATATTTCCATCAATTGCTATCTTTTCTATGGGGCCAACCATATTTGATATTGCCATTGTTGTGCTTGCAATAGTATTGTATGCACATTTTGCAAGTGCCTGCAAATCGATGATGACAATAATAAATTTACTTATAAGTTTTATGTATGATGGATGTGCTTGTGTTTACATTTATGTAAATTTTATGCTTACCTGTGCTTCCTTCAATGTCCCCAGAGAACCCAAAATTTTGGCAATAGAAAATATTCCCGATGACATTTTATATCTATCTATTATATGCTTTGCCCTTCTAACGAAGTCTAAAGGGTTCTCGACACGGTTTAGAGGTATTGGTACATGCAAAAATCCAAATTGATTTTCCCATGGAACTTGAGTGTTTTTATTCATCATCTCTTCTAAATTCTGCACCAGACAAAAAAAAGTAATTAGATCTTATATAAACCTTTAAGAAATGTGAAAAGGAATAATTATTATTCATCATCTCTTATAAATTCTGCACCAAAAAAAAGTAATTAGATCTTATATAAACCTAAAAAAATATGAGCAGAAAAAAATAGAATAAAGACTTCCATTTAAATGGTAATAAAGTTGAGTTGAACTATAGTATTTAAAACCTCTAGACCAGATAATATTCTGGTATTGATTATAGCAAGTGTTGTGACTCTTAAATTCTTCATCTTTGTAGTAATATCATCATTTGCTGTGTATCTCTTTCATACGCATCTTGTAAACTTTTCTCTCCATCTACATTTAAGTTGCAACGAATTGCTTATTAAATAAATTATAAAATTAAAGTTGAAACAAAGCAAATAAATAATAAATAATAATAAATAAAGTGTAGTTGCTAGTACTTGTCTTAGTGTTGAAAATTGAACGTAAATTTACAATGCAAGATGAGCGTAATAGAGAATGGCAGTTGAGTAATAACAATAAATAGATAAAATCATAACAGTGGATTCAAAGATATAATGTTTTCATAATAGAGTAATGATCAATGTATATAATAAATACAGCAATAAATATAATCTCAATGTAACGTATATTGCTCATCATATTAGGTAGCATGACATTTAATGTTAATGTAAATTATTTGTATAACCAAGAAAATACAGAAAAGGGTAGACCAATATGCTAAATTGAAAATGTATATGCTGGCAGCTGGATGTCTCCCTCGTAAGCACACAACTTATAATTGCGTACGTTGTGGAATGTGGAAATCTGATTTCTTTACGGATGTCTTCGCTTGTGAACCCTACAAGGTAAATGTTTTCTTTTCTTCTTACCATCTATTTAAATTTTATTTTGGAGGAGTAAAGGTTTTATACCATACTAAGTAGAGATCGTTCCGGATAGACAAAGTTAAATATTCCGACTTGATGGTCATCATGACAGTTTAAGCAACTTGTATTGGTCTTTGCTTTGCATGCTTAAAATTTGGGTGATTCTGAAGAACAAATTTGTTTGATTACTTAATATAACACTTCGTTAATCCATATTAATTCGGTATAAATCTCACTATGACCATGACCATGACTGTGTTATATGATTCTAAACAAATAAAAGGAATTGGGATCTGCCATCTATGGATAAGAATGTGTTTGTTGAAATTATTATTGCATTCATTGCAATAATAATTACATTTCACCTTATTAAATAGTGGATTACATTTCACCTTATGATTCTGACGCATTTTTTTTCGGTAGAAAGGTAGGTAGTTGGTTAGTTTGTTTATTTTTTTAAATTATTACATTTCACCTTATTAAATAGTGGATTATACGGTTCAAAAGAAATATATAGAAAGAAATGTAAGAAGATAAAAAAAAGTAAACATCAGCTTTAAAATTGGTTGTAGTTTTTACATAAAATAAATTATTTCTATAAAATTTAACGGTAGTTTTTTTTGTTGTTTTTTTTTCCTAATAACACAACAGTTTATGTTATTGTTGTAGTCGTCGGTTGAAATTAATTTCTTTGTTCCCATATGATTTGCATGTTTGAAATGTAGATGATTCAGAAGAACAAATTTGTTTGATGTTTTACTTAACATAACGCTTCGTTAATCCATAATGATTATGTATAGGTCTCAATATGACCATGACTATGTTGTATGATTCTAAAACAATAAAAGGAATTGGGAACGGCCATGTTTAGACAACAACATGTTCGTTGATATTATTATTGCATTCATTGCATACAATGTTTAGGTGGATTGGTAACTTTTCATATCTAATAACGCAGTTAAAACTGGATAAAATTTATTTGGAAATAAAGAATAAAATGTTAGTTTTTTATTTGTTAGGCGCAATAATGGGTTTTGAAAAGTTTTATAGTATTATACGATGGAGTGAAAGATAAAAAAAATAATGTTTTAAGGGGACACCTTTACCAGTGGTAATAAAGTGAAAACAAGAAACAAATACACTTTCTAGGAAATTTTCACGAAGCTCCTACCAAACTTATCACAGAAGCTTAACCCCATTACCACTAGACTTATGCATTTTCGTACAAAATCGCTGAACAAGTAGACATACAAAATGGTTGTGATATAAATTTTCTGCCTTTTTTTTTATGGACTTCAATTTTCACCAATTTTTAATAATAATAATAATAATAAGTTGAGTTAGAAATACTTTTGATAATAAATTGTTAGTTTAATTTAAAAAATAATAATTTTTAATTATTTATAAAATTTTGATCTAATCATTCACAATCAAATAAAATATTCTACAACAAATTTTATTAATTATATAGAAAAAAGTATTTATTTGGAGTAAAGGCTATATTATTTAGCGTGAAAGAAACATTAAAATGTTCCTTGAATGTCTCAAATGTTTATACAATAAAGTAGAGATGGGACATGGCCAAAGCTCTAAAAAAAAATTATAGTATAACTGAAATGATTGAAATAAGAAAATAAAAATAAAATAAAATGTATTGCAATGGTGGGGTGCGATGGCTATTTCGTCGAATAAAAAATTTGGGTTTTAGCAACTTAATTTGTAAATTGAAGATAAAATGTATCGTGTATTAGGAAGTGGATCCATTCCAGCTATGGGAAATATAAAATCATTGAACTGAGTTAATGGACGTATTTTTTTCTGCCATACAAAAATTTATATATTTAGTTGAACTTGTCCACTGTTTATCAATTTTGGCGGGATGTAAACAATCAGTATATCCAGTCTAACAGGCTGTTATCTATTGTTAATCTAATATTTAATAGACTAAATTATTCCACCCGCCTTTTCCTTCCCTTGCTCTTACTCTTCCTCTTCCTCATGCACGGCAGGCGAGCTATATCATCTTAATATTGGTAGTGGCTGTAGGGTCGAGAAGTGGAATATTGTTTATTTATTTATTTTTATTTAAAACATGCAATTTAAAATAACAAGTTAAGTTGTCAGATTAAGTTATGTTGTTAGATTAATGTAGAAAAATCAGAATATTTCAAAAGATATTTTAAAAATTTTACATGTCAAATTTTATAATTGTTATAATAATAAGTTAGTTTAGATACTATTATTAATTAGTAGTAAAATATATGATAGATATCATTTTTGAGGTATTCATAATTCAGTATGATATAGGTGTTTCTAGAATAATATTTATCCATGTCTGCTTCTAAATTATTAAATTATTTTATTTTTTAAATAATTAAATGCTAACATTCTCACGTCATTACAATTCCCAAACACCACCCCTCATGTTATTGTAAGAACACTTACCCATATAATTATCTACTTATTTACAAATATAATTATCTATATTTTATTTATTTATTATTGTGATATTTTCTTGATAATTTATTTTTAAAATTCTATTGTTATGATTCTTTATTTGATGTCTATATATCACTTATAAATTAATTATGAAATGATAGTCAAATTTACCGTAGTTTTTTACTTTTTTTATTACATCTTTTTTATTTTTATAAACCATCATATTTGACTATAAAACAATGATTTTTTTTTTTTTTTTTAATTTTATAATATCAACTTTCAAATAATTAAATATCGACATTCTCATATAATTATAGTTCCCATTTTTTATTACCAGCTTTCAAATAATTATACCAACATTCTCATACCATTACAGTTTCCATACCCTCACCCCACCCTGTATCCCCAACCCAAGACGTAACGGTGTAATTAAAATTACAAAAATATTTTTTTAATTGAAAGTTATACTATTTAACCTATTAATGACTAATAATAATTTAAATATGAAACTAATCAATTTTATGATACTAAGATATGTATGTTAATGATTACCTATCCGTATATAAATTTAATAGATATAAATTTTATGATAAATTTTAGGATAAATAGCAATAAAAAATTATATATATATATATATATATATATATATATATATATATATATATATATATATATATATATATATTATTAAAAATTTGACTTAAAAATTCACAATTTTTGTTACTTTTATCTGTTGTCTCGTTAATCTTTTTTGAATTTGTGAATGATTTTACCTTGTTTTGATTTCATTTTTTAAACTGGTATACTGGTTCATATTCCCAAAAAGTCAGTTTCTAACTAATTATTAATTTACTCTTCCATACAACCTTATGTTACATTATTTTCACCTTCCAATTAATTAATTGACGACCCACTCACACCATTACAACTTTTCATCCCAAAGATGTCACTATAGAAAAAATGTAAAAATATGATAAGTTGAGAAAATTTCTATATATAAAAATAAATTTTAAAAAATAACATAAAATATCTTAACAAATTAAATTAAATGTCATATAATTAACAATAAATTTAGAAAAAGAAATAAAATTTTGATAGATATTAAAAAATGTTGAATTTGAACTTTAAAATTTTCACTTTTAAAAATCATATTTTCTAATAAATTAGATTGAGTTTTTTATATAATTGTTCAAGAGACAATTTAATAATATTATAATTCAAAATAATCAATATTAAAATTTTATTATTTTATATTAATTATTGAAGAGCACAACTCAAAATAGATAAGATATATAAAAATAATTAAATTTTAATTTTTAAATAACAAATTAAATTTAAAAGTTTTTATTAACTTCTAAAAAATTAAGATTGAAATATTAAATCGAGAATAAGACAATTTATTATGAAAATTATATTTATTAAATATATAGTTCAAAATATATAAATTATTTAAGAAGTAAAATAAAACTCCATAAATTTGTATATATTCTATTCACATAAATATTGTAAATTTATTTACTAATGTAAGTTAATTTTTACCAACCCTTAGATTAATTCAAATATTTTAAACTATAAAATAATTATGTTATATTAAATTGTTATTCTATACTTTTTCAATATTAAAAACAATTATATTATTTCTTTAAATAGAAATAAAAAGAGAGGTCGAATTTTATCAATATTTAATTAGCATTTTAAAATTAGATGTAATCTATATATTATTTAACGTTATATTTGATTACGTTTTTTTAACAAGTTACCTTTTACCTATCGTTTTTTTCAAGAGAAGAAAATCAAGAACGCACAAGAGCTAAATGCCAATTTGGATTTATAAGGTAGCATTCTCCATTTCATAATATCTTATGACACAAAATATTTTTGTTAAATATTTTAATGATAAAAACAATCTTTTCATTTTCATTTGCATGTCTCGTTTGAGTTAAACCCTATTATTTTATTCTATGTGAACGTGTTACTGAGCATTGGATTTATTTTCTTTTTGAAAGTATGCTTAAGGGAATAAAAGTAATAAACAATGGATTGGAATTTTTGAAAAAAAACATTTTAACATGCTACACATATAATCAGATTGAATGGCCTTCTATCTTATCAATGATTTAGGATCTAGGATTTGGATCTAGGTTATTTAATTGTTACCTTGTTTTTATAGAATGTTGGTGCTTATACCACCAACAATGGTGTCCAATATAAGTAATTTGGGTTATTTTAGTTTATTTTTTAAGCGTGTACTCTTTTTCCTTATTTGTATGTATTGTTTGTTAAGGGGTTCAATTATTTATTGGTAGATTATACTTTTAGAGGTATTTTGAATGTATTTCTCTCCCACAAACTTAGAAGAATATGGTTAACAGACATTTTTTTAATGCTTTTTTTTTTCCTTTTAATCCTCTAATGAATTAAAAAAAACTCAATTCTATATGAAATATTTATCCCTCTTACCCACATGGATTGATAAGTACAAATAGCATAAGATTTATCCTAGTCATAAATTCAAGTTCATTGACATCCCTTTTAATTTCCAATCCATTCCCTTTGATTTTTTAAACTACGTGGTTTTGATGGGTGAACAAAATATTGCTAATTGGATATATAAACCACTCTTTTTAGTATGAAATTTTCAAGTTTGTTAGAAGGTGTTGGTTGCTATTTTATTTACTATTTTTCTTGTTGGGCACCTTCTAAAGTTGATTCATAAAATTTTAAAGGATTTTTTTTGGTTTAATTCTCAAGATAATAGAGGATTTCAAATATTGTTTTAGGATATTTTATGAAAATAAAGCACTAAAAAGCATGTTTCTTCCAACCATAAAAATCTAAGGTTATGACTTGTGTTCCAAATAAATCATTCATGCTTCAAAAGGTGAAAAATACTGAAATTTTTTGCATAAATGATTACAGACAATTTTATGAAAATAATATTGTTTGTGTGACTAAATATAATCAAAGTTAAAAGGATGATATTCATTGTTACCTTTTGAAAAAATCACAACAATGTAGAATGATATAAGCACTAAAATCATATTTTAGATATTCACCTTTGTAGGGATGTGCACTAGTGTTTAATATAACATAAATTTTAAAGATTATATTATTATGGATTTAATTGGTTTATAATAGAGTTACATAAAATATGCGAAAGAGAAACTCTGCCAGAGTTAAATAATACACATATTGGAATATGGTTATGTATAGTTGGAGATGAAAAACATGTAACTTTATAGCTATTGGAATATGTGAAACTATGAGGTGAGGAATAAGAATTTTTGTTTTTCTTTTTTGTGTAATTGAGATTGCACTTACATAATTGCATGGAGGACTAGTTGATTATATAGTACTGAAAATGAGTTGAGGTTGTATTAATATCTTGGAAATAGAAAAATCATACTAATTACATAATATGTGTTGGATGTATATTGATGTGATTACATAGTATGTGTTGGATGTATAATGATTCCATATGTCATAAAATGGATGAAATGTTGAATTGGAGTGTGTTTACTATCTTATGATAATAAAGTAAAATGTCTCAAAATAGTTAATAATAAGTTGATGGATTGCATTTATACTTCCACAAAATGTTAAATTGATTTTACCTATGATATAAAATGTTAAAATAATTTTAATTATAAGATAATTTTATTTAAAGATATTCTACATGTGAATCTATCAGTTACTTAATTTATTAATCTTTTAAGTACCCCTTCAATTGAACATCCTTCAATTGAACATATAAATGAGTTGTGGAAGTTCATAAATAAAAATTATGCCATCCATTGAATACCTAATGTATCCCACCAATGTAGCCTCACCAACCATAATACCACCCCAGAAAAATTAATGATGCTTTTGCAGGTTATCATTCCACTAACCTAGAGACAACATCTCTTATTAAGGGATTCCAACATACCATGGCAACTATTGTTAATGTTATTGCAGAAATATCGATGAGTTTTATCGGAATGGAATGTAATCATTTGATAATAAAAAACTTAAATTATGATGAAACTTTGAAAGACAACTTGGAGAATTCAGAAAAGCTTCCTATATGTTTATTTTATAGTTGCCTAACTAGTGAATTATTATGCTCCCATATCTGGATTTCGTATCATTTGATAGATAAAAGTGAGAAGTGGTGTAGTTTGGGCAATAGATTCCTGGCTTATTTTTCATCCATATTATTCTACCAAGACAACTCCTTTCAATGTCAAAATTCATCAACTTTTTGTAGCGTAATCAATAAGATATTGTAAATCCTCTTGGTGGATAAGATACACTATCCTAACCATGCATCGTTGATTTTCTTAACTGCCAACTGAGCCTAGGGAGAATCAACGATCCATAAACCCAGATGAAATTCTAACAAATGGAACACCGACATAACACATTTTGTGTGAATAATATTATCGTAATGTCTTGGCTTTAATCCTCTTGTTCATGGTATCGACATCCTAAACCGAAAGGACTCCCATTACTTTAGATATGGTTTCTTCCAAGCATTGGAATGCTTATCAGTTCTATTCCATACAAAATTTCGTTGAATAGAACATATAACATCTTGATTTTTCTTTAAAAAAAATAATCGAGAAGTTGAAATAACTTCTCTAACTTTTCTTAAATTAATTTAAAGAAATCATATATGTTAGGACATTTTACATAAAAGCTTTCATCAATTAAATTCTTACTGCATAAATTAACCATAGTCCTTTTTTATGGAAATCTTAGTTTTAATTCCATCAATCATTGGTTTCTATACTTTTTTGAGGCTATTGTTTTGGTATACAAAAGTAGGAACTTGGCAGTTCTTCATTATTTAATTTCAAATTTTTGAAGCTCTATAATCATATAGATTGAGATATTTTGAGAATTTTTTTGGGAAGAGTTAATCTTTTAAATAATATTTAAGCTCATATTTATTAATAATGACTTTGAAAGCTAAAACTTCATTTATGTAATCTCTCTTGGTAACAAAGTGTCTTAAAAAAAAAATGAAGGCAACAAATAAGCTTGAAATTTATTATCAAAAAACTATCTAAAAACCTATCAAAAACTTTTTACATGACAAAATATATAAAAATAGAGTTCTCTTATCTCAACCCTCTAAATTAAATAATTAAAATCAACATGTTTATACTTTAATAATCTACAATAAAAATGTAAGAAAGAGATTGAACTCCATATCTATCTCCTTTATTCATAAAAAAATCCATACATCCCTAAAACTTTACAACCTTACTCAAGAACACTAGATATGCCTTATCGAAAGTTTAACATTCATGTAGAATTTGATCTACTTTAATCCTTATCGATTTTTATGATGTAAATGTATTGAATTTGACTGACCTTAATCCTAGTTGATTTCTATGACCGCAAAGCGTAAAACATCTTTTTTATTGAAGGATAAACATCCTGTCACAAGCCTTGCAGCTTCTTTAAATTTAACAGTTATACAATAATACTAAGTAAAAGTAAATATAATTTAAAAAAGAAAAAAATTAAATTAAAAAACCTGAAACAATCAATGATAAATTAATTAAAATATTTAAACACCCTTGAAAACATTCATCTGAATAAGTACATGCATTTTTTATTTTTTTTAAATTTAATAACATTTTATGTGGAAAGATAAAAGCCATAATCAAGTGATAAAATTAAATAATACCTTTATCCCAAAAAATGAAAATAAAAACAGAGGGATCACCTACGAAGAAAAAGGTGGCCCATAAAATACATGAATTACATTGACATTAAATGAACTATGTAGAGACGAGAATTAACATACCAGCTGAAAGACAAATCTGTAAGTAGTGTTGAATTCCGCAGAAAATTATCCCCTTAAGAACATCATTCACGGTCTGTATACAAATTCAAAATATAAAGTAAGATCTAATGAATTCGAAGGTCAACCATACAGATATATTACAGAATTAAGCTTCCTCAAAGAAAGCTTTACAACTCAATAAAAACTTAATTTAATTTTAAAATAAAATCCTAGAAAATAATTTGAATGGACCCAGAGAGCTAGTCTTTGTGATGCAGTAATCCACATTATTATATCCAAATTATTTCTTCGTCAAATTTCTCACTAAACATTCTTTCTAACAAATACATATCATCACTTACCCCTCCAATGCAAGTTTTAATTTGTTTTATGTCCACCATAGCAAAGTCAGTAGTTGAAATAGCCACAGGTAAATACTCCACTCCAGGAGACCATCTTATCGGAAGCTTGCTGTCCTCCTTCCATCCCATCATTCTCAACAAACAATCTGTTACATAAATCATTGTGTACCAAAACAATAGCACCACATAACACAGTTTTCCAAAATAATTAAATATGGACCACTTATCACTGCCTTTGAATCCCTTTATATTCGGATTTTGGAAAGCAGGAAAGGCGTGAGGAAGAGTGGGATTGTCAGCGCTGGTCCCACATGAAAATAGTGTAGACATCAAAGAAATTCCATCTCCAACTGCATGGTGAACTTTCATTATCAAGGTGGATTGGGCTTTGGTTGACTTGTAATTGAGAATATGGAATTCCCAAAGAGGACGAGAGAGATTAAACGGTTTTAGGGATAAGTCAGAGATGTAGTCATTCACCAAGTCATCATAGAATTCATGGCCGGGTGGGAACTCTGCAATAACTATGTGATCATCAACGTTCACTGCTGTTTCCTTCCACCTCAGCACTCCCTTCTCATTTTCCTCCTGGAAATGCAAACAAAACAGGGATGAGAAACTAAATAACAAACAAGAGATAGCCATTTATTGAGGATACAGAATACAAAGCTTTTCCATTTATTATTCAATATTTTGTAACCATATAAGAAGCTGAAATACAAGAATAGAAGAGAAACGCGGGTTCATGGGCAAGAAGGCATCTGTAAGTATCTTCTTGCTGCGATCAATTTCTACTAAAGGTTGTTCAAACTCAAAAATAATCTGTATCGACACAGACAATATAGAAGTACTCAAAGACTGGCTGCTGGGGCTTACATCCTCTCCTCCAAATCCCTCTTTACGGAACAACTTGAGATCCATTGTATACAAAACAATAAAACTTAAATGATAGATTCTTTTCCTCCCCTCCCCCTTTTATCAGCTTGACGTAACTAACACTTGATTCTACTCCTCCCCTCTCCCATAAAGAATATTATTTGTTATCTTATAAGATGGACCGACACAAAATTCTTAAACTAAGAGTCTTCCCAAAATTGAAAAAAATAGTGAGCCTAGCAGTAGCTTCTACATTAAGTGCATTTGTGAGAGAAAACAATGTGCATTAGATGAATGTTTTCATCAGTCGAAATATTCATCTGATGTGCATAAATATCATACAAAGTCTGCTTTGTCCATGGTTGAGTAAGATTTGTACACGCAGAGCATTTCTTCGCACGACATATCAAGGGCAGCTACCTTATCTCATTTTCTAGTAGCTGCTCAATCCTGAAAACAATAAATAATATCGTTGATTGTTTAAATCCTTCTTCTACCTTGTCCTCTCATTTTCTAGTCGATGTTCAATTCTCCAAATAATAAATAACATCTTTGATTGCTTTAAATCCTTTGTCCCACCCCTTCTAAATCTCATTTTCCACACATTCATGGTACAACACGAGTTTATACGATTTTCTCAGTTGTGCAATGGTAATCTGTGGAATCGAAGCGCGGCCAAAAAATTCATGGTATAACACGAATTTAATGTGGCCAAATATACCGAGCCACTTTAAGAAAAATATTCTTTTATTATTATTCCCTTGCTATGGCAAAGAATTAATATTTTCACTTTTCAAATAATTTATTTTTGCTTATTCAATTTAAAAAATTTAAATGTATGTGAATATAATATTTGTAAATTTTTTTCAAAAAATTTCATATAAATTTTAGAATATTTTTAAAGATATTATTTGAAAATATTCTCTAACTTTAAACATGCTACCGAATAACATTAATTACATGTACGAAGTGGTAGCCAACTAATTTCCTATCTGCATCTAAGTGCACCGGACCGATAGTGTACATGATTGTCAGCAGTCAAAGCAGCGATGAAGTTTGACGAGAGTGAAAGGAGATGTGCTCAACCAGTGGTCGAACACCACTAGCTGTGGAAGCTAATAGACGGCGATCCAAGAAAATGCCATAGGCTCAAAACCTAGGTGCATCTTTACAGGCATACAGAGAGGATAAAAGTTTGACTTTTCAAGCCTCCGTTGAAATCAGCCGGACATGACAACATGTTTTGCTCTGTGGTGCATATAGATGTCATTAGGGTTTAATGTGAATCCCCTGACTTTCCACTCATACTTCTCCAATTCACATTTTATTTTCATTCGCCATATTTCTAACTTGCCTCTGACTCAATGCTTTTGTTGGTCACTTATGTGGCCTTCATTGAAAAGGCGAAATGATAACCCCCCAGTAGAATGGTCACTTGAAACGTCATCTTCCGAGTATACGGTTGATGTGGAAATGCCCATCTTTTATTTGTCTATGTGATGATAAAGAAGGCGAAGAGGTAGCTGTGTCGTTGCCATCGTGTTGACATAGTTTCCACACAAGACGCCCCATCTATAGCCAAAAACTTACTAACATGCTCTTTTTTTGGGAAAATGCGTGGAGTACGCTAACAAAAAGTATCTCTGAAGTTGTGATTATAGAAGCATAATTGTCTCGTTTATCGACTCTCTCGGAAAGAAAAGAACAATAATACTTAGTTAAGTAGTACAAAATGGCATAGGTGATTATTCTCTTATAAATATTTTTATATATTTTATTTTATAAAATCGTTGACACATATATTAAA
The DNA here is from genome assembly GCA_037957365.1 of Torreya grandis. NCBI lineage: Eukaryota > Viridiplantae > Streptophyta > Pinopsida > Cupressales > Taxaceae > Torreya > Torreya grandis. Next base: position 31,029 of record JARHVA010011026.1, read on the forward strand.
GATGAATATTATTAATGTATGTAAAGTTTTTAAATTTTATCATTAATTTTATAATATTTGTTAATTAATTATTACTAATTTAGATAAAGTTTATTTTATATGTTATATTATATTTAATAGTAATTAAATTAAATCATTTTTTATAAATAAAAAATAATTTTAATTAATGAGATTATTTTTTACAAATTATTTCAAGACATCAAAGAAATATTGTAACAAAAATGATTAATAACAATATTTTTTACACACTACATTTAAAATATAATTTTATATAAAATTCAAGATATTTGTAATACATAATATATTAGTCAAAACTCATTTTTAGAGACCTTATTGGAAAAACTATTGGAAATATTTGGCAAATCTAAAGAAATTTGATTTGTTGCTATGGTGAATCCTCTCTGGGTAATGGTGAATTCTCTATCGATGTTTTTCTCCATAGAATGATATGATTGAAACAAACGTTTGATCTGAATAACCAATCTGAATGCTTGAGATGAATCCTTGAGTTGAAGGACCAAACTAAACATCCATGTTGAATCAATGAATAGAACAATCGAACCGAACGATTGAATTGAACGATAGAACCTGAACGGCCAAGCCAAACGGCTGAACCGAATGGATGAACTGAATGGCTAAACTAAACAGCAAAACCAAATGCCCAAGCTGAATGACTATATTGAACATCTCAGCGAAATGACAAAGTTAATGACTGGGCCGAACGATAAAACTAATTGATGAAGCCAAATGACTGAGCTGAATAGATGAGTCAAACGACCAAACTAGATGATGGCGCTGAATGACTACACCAAAACACTACACTGAATTATTGATCTAAATGACAGAGCTGAATAGCTATGTCAAATGTATGTTCCTTGTCCGACTGGTCTACTGTCTGGTTTCCTCCACTCTATAAATACTCACCCCTACCCTTTTTTTTAGCATTTTACAAAACTGATTTCTCATCCTCCTTTGTAGACATGGAAAGAAAAGTCATTTTTAAGAACCTACTATGCCCAGACATTTTGAGGCTCGTGTAACAACCATATGCATACAATGATTGGATTCAGGAATGCATCTTTATTGGCCTGCTCTACATACCCCAGTATGGCATAGACACATCACTATTAAAAATGCTTATGTATTCCTATGACCCTAGCAAGAATATCTTCATAGTGAAAGTGGATTCCAGAATGATTTCCTTTTTTACTTCACTAGAAGATATTCATAGTCTAATAGCTCTTTCATTACATAATGTAACCCTAGTGAGTTTCAAATCAATACTGACAGATAAAGACAATTTTTTTTGGCAACAAAATTTTGATTTACACATGAATCAAATCGATATGTACTTAAAAATTTGTTTGTATATTCAAAATTTAACCTTTAAGATCTATAATCCTCATTTTCTCTTTCATTTCAAAGAGTTAGAAGAGGGGCCTCCGCATCGAAGACATTAGTCACCTTTTTTTTAAATCAATGGTTTAATTTTTTCAAGTCCAGATAGTATTGTAGGGAAGAGTAGTAGATATTCTTTATTGGGCACCTTTTTATATTGTCCATACTCTTTTCAAATATAAATTTAATTGGTGCTCTTTTATTTCTACTAGGATAAGGCTTGAATTAAATTATATTTTTACCAATCCTAGTTCCACAATTTTTTGTTCAAATTTTATTCTAAAATTATACTATGAGGTCTACTTTGACCTTCAAAAAGCACAGGGTCCAACTATGTTTGATCCAAAAAATGATGACAAACTCTTTGTCTATGGATGAGCAGGAGGTTAGTTTATGTGTTCATTTGTTGATCTAGGGTTATATATATATATATATATATATATATATATATATATATATATATATATATATATATATATATATATATATATATATATATATATATATACCAAGATAAATATTAATAAATATTCAAAATTTGTTTCTCACAACTTACAAGCAAGGAAACATGCCTCATGAAAATAATCTACCTCAAAAGGACAATGTGTCAGTGAAGAATCTGCAAATTCAGAGTCTACATAATCATCCTTGCAATCTTATCAGTTTGAAAAACATCCATGAGTTTCTTCGGTGTCATCTTTGCTTGTAGGTTTTCTATTTAAAATTTTCAAGTGAGATTTTAATTTTCAAGACTCAAGTGCATTATTTTAGTTATTTATTTTATTCTGCAGTTGACTCGGCAAGAATTCAGATGGTGGAATAACCACCACCACAACAAACAGTAACATCTATTGTGCCTTCTCAACCCTCTATGGAAGGTATCTTACATTGCATATTTTGTTTTTTATATTTTTTTATTTTTGATTATAGCTTTTTAGATTGAAATTTTGCATAATATACCTGATCAAAACACCCATTTTATTCTTAATACACCACATAGATTAGAGGATATATTACCAAATACAATTAGTAAACTTTTAATTTCAAATTAGCATATAACTTTGTTTTTTTAATTTATTTATTTTCTAAAGTAAGTAACATTTTGCAAGCCATCCTCTATCTATGAGGAACATTATGTCATCACCTCCATCCCTAAACTCATTTTGTGTAAGGGGAAAATATCTTCCATTATAACCCCCATAATGAACCATAACACTCCAAATATCAAGTTCCCAATTCCCCTCTTTCTCTATTGGAGGTTTATCAATTGCAAAGTGATTATGTTTTTTGCCAAAAATTAAACATGATGAGGAATATCTGGGGATTGAAAGTGGTGCTTATATTATAAATTTTTTCAATCCACATGATTTTATCTAGGGAAAAGTAGCACATGTTCATGTGACTACTCAACAAGAACCTTTATGTAGTTCACCAGACAATCTAACCCTAATAGAGAATGTTGTCTTGACTAATGATGCCATTACATCTTTTCCACTAAATAATTTGGTAGAAAATAATATTCCTGCTAATATTTAGGAGAGAGTAATTGATGATTTAAAAAAATTATATGTTTGGGTATTTTAGGTTAAGGCATTGGTAAAATAAATAAATGCCTATTATCACAAACACTAGGAGCAAATTTTTTTTTATATTGGTGTAACAGGAACCCATAAATATTGGTGTTTTATTTGCCAAAGCTAAATTAGGATCAGTTATTGTTGCTAATAGTTACAATGATAATGTATTGACTACCATGTTTAACATGTTGGATAATTTGAATGCAGAAGCCTAGGCATATTATAATAAGTGGATGAAAGACATCAACATTATTATGATTGCGAATGTGGAGAAGGAAAAATCTTTGGTAATGTATATTTATTTTAATAAAATTTCATGTCATTTTTATTTTTGTTGACATCTAATTACATTACATTTTAAAATGCAGGAAAAATATGAGAACTTGAAAAAATAAGTTAAGGTTCTTAATGTGCATCTGAAAAATGCATGAAAATTTTTATTATTTGTCGTTTAATTCAACAAAAATCTAATTCTATTGAATAAATAAAACAAAACACTACAAATAATTATTAAGGAGTAAAGATAAGATTCTGATGTCATATTTAAGTAGAAGACAGTTGCTAATCTAAGTCTGCTTTCGATAGGAGATGTTGGAAAAGAAGATAGGGAAAATATTGATCATCTTAATGTTGTAGCTTTGGATCTTGAAAAGGCAAGCATATTGAAGGACATCAGTGACACAAAGGATGTTATGGTTGAGAAAGTCACTAAGAAAGTAATTGAGAAACTAGTTGAGTAGTTGAGAATATGTTTTATATGTCTGTAAACAACATTTTATTTTAAAATATATATCATGAATGAAAATTTTAGGTTTGTAGATGTGTTGATCAATTTATTGAGTTTTAATTACTAGATGAGCCACGTAGATTGGAATTTCAATTTTAATTTTATGATGTTGTAAACTTGTATGGTGTTAGGTCCCCTTTTGATAATTGTGATGCACTTGTGAAACTCACATCTCACTATAAATGGATTAATATTAACATATTCCTTTATATAGTGTTTCCCCTAACACAATCATAATAAATTAATCTTTTGTACTCATCACTTAGCAAGAAACACATAAATGCATTTTAGAAAACATATAATAGTTATTACATGTTATGATAAAAGAGTGAGTTGTTTTGTGTGGAAGATCTCTTATTTGTTATATTTAGATTGTTTTTGAGTAAATCATGATTTGAGATGCATTTGAGGCCATTAGAAAAGCATATTCATGTTTGGTATTGGTTTGTGATGAAGATAATATTGTGATAATCATTAATAATGAAGATTCATCAAAGTTGAAAATATGCATGAATTATTTTGATCACAAACTATAGAATAGGTTAATGGATTGTTTAATGTTATGAGTATGTTTATATAGATAAGGACTAATGAAATCAGTTTTATTTATATGAAAATTGGTATAAACAAGAGTTAAGGTCTTTACAAATCTATGAACATGTATCCTATATGGCATGAGTGTCATTCATACTCATTGATATGTGATTCAAAGGTTATATTTTATTTGGTCACTTTATTTTGAAAAAAAATAAATTTTAAGGAAAAAAAAATCTATAAAAAATATGTATCAAAAACATAAAGATAAAAGAACCATAATAACCTACAGTGTTCCCCCTAACATAATCACAATAAATTAATCCTTTACATTCAGTACTTAGCAACAAATAAATAAATGAATTTTAGAAAATGTATAATAATTATTGCATCTTATAATAAATATGTGTTAAGTACTTACAAACAATTAGATAATTTAAAACATGAATACATTGAATAAGTCTCTACAAATAATAATGAAACAGAAAACTAACAAGATAAATAAAATTACCAATAGGTAAAGATTTTAAATAATAAATTGTATTGATTTGTATTGAATAAATTAAAATAATTACAAACCCAAACCATGCTTAAATAAGCCTCAACATAGAAATTAGAGTTTACATGAAAATTTTGAAAAAAATAAAAAATAAAAAAGCATCCATTTTTAGAAGTTGTTATTTATAGTAAGTTTTGCATGCAAGAACGTGTAGCTCTAAAAGTTTTCCTAAATATCCTAAATGCTAAAATTAGCCTATTAGATGAAATTCAATTGAAATTGATGTCTGCTTCTAAAAGTATATAATTTATAAAAATAGAAAATTCTCCAAAAAATCATGAAACATTAATTTTAAACCTTCAAATGATCATGTTTGGCCACTAAAAAAAATGGATTTTTTGATACGATCATTTTTTCACATGAAAGATCTCAAATAGAGTTACGGGTCAAAAGTTATGACCTTCGGAAGGTTGGATTTTTTTTTTCTTGCATCATTCTCCTCTGATTGAAAATAACTCAACTCCTATGAGTTTCCCTAATTATACTTCTACCATTCTTACTTGTCAATATTTTTTAGCTCCCATTCTGTAATCCAAGTGTTGTCTTCTTACTACAATTATTCTCACTGCATCAAATACCTATTATAACTCCCTTGCCTTGTGTTCACTGTCTTCATATCCGAAACCTACAAATTTTATTCCTTCTTTTTTTTAGACTTGTTGCTCCCAATTTACCTCTTCATCTTCATCACCTTGCTCATCTTTTCCATAGAATTCATATTAATCTAAAACATTAAATACTGAAGATATATAAAAATAATGTGGTAAACTCACCTCATATGCATTATCATTGATTTTCTTCACAATTCTGCATGGCCCAATTTTCTTATACTTCAAATTTTTATATGTGCCTTTTAGAAATATTTCTTCAAGTAAACTATTACCAACTCTCATTCTTCAAATACCTTGGATACTCTTTTGACATCTACTACTACTTTATATTTCTCATTGCTTTTTTGTAATTTTATTCTTACTCCTTGCAACTACTATATATACTCCACAAATACTTCTGCATCATCACTAATTTGATCTACAGTCGGTAACTATAGCAAATTTAAAATATTCATATGATTTATCCCATACAAAATTTTAAAAGGTGACTTTGTTGTTGATCTATTCACTAAACTATTAATATGAAAAATCATCTTGTGGTAAAGCCAACTCCCATTGCTTGGGCTTCTCTCCCACTATGCATCTCAATAAATTTCCCAACCTTCTATTCATAACTTCTTTCTATCCATCTGTTTATGGATAATATGCATTATTGATTTGTATCTTAATACACATATTCTTCCACAAAGTCTTGGAAAAAATGACTTAGAAATTTCATGTCCCTATCTAAAGTAATATATTTTAGAACACCATGCAATCTCACAATATCCTTAAAAATAATTTTACAACTCTAGTGGCATCATTTTTACATGCAATGAAATGAACCATTTTATAAAAAAATTATACAACAACAAAAATTGAATCATTACCTCTTTGTGTGTTTGACAATCCCAACACAAAGTCCATTCTCAAATCTATTCATGGTCCTCTTAGAATCGGTAATGGAATTTATAATCTAGTATTTTATGTATGTCCTTTAGCCACCTGACATATTATTCACCTTCAAACATACCTTGTCACATCTCTCTTCATCTTTGGCCAAAATTACTTTTTCTTTACCAAAAATATTATCTTAATCTACCAAAATATCCAGTCAAACCACCACTATGTAATTCTCTTATTATATTGTATCATAGAGACCCAACTGGAATGCATAATTGTTTCCCTTTGAAGGGATAACCTTCCTATATAAGATACTCATCATGAATAATATATGTCCCACAAATTAATGCATTCTTACACTATTCAACTATCTTGCCAAAATATGGATCATTATCATATAATTCTTTGATAGATTCAAATACAACTACTTCACTCACCATATTAGTTAATAACACTACACTCTTTCTCAAGCATTAACTAATTGATTTTATTTTATTGATTTATACTTCAACATAAAAGTATACCCCTACAAGAAAGAAACCCACTTTGCATGTCTACTATTCAACTTCTTTTGTGTATTCACATACTTCAAAGCTTCATGATCTGTAAATAATATAAACTCTTTAGGCACTAAGTAATGCCTCAAATGTCTTAATGCTTGTACAATTGCATAAATATCAACATCATAAGTAGAATACTTTGTTCCTACATTATTCAATTTCTCATTGAAATATGCAATTATCTTTCCTTCTTGACTCAGCACATCACCAATTCTCACAAACAAAGCATCACAATCAACCTTAAACACTTTGTTAAAATATGGTAATGCTAAAATTGGCCTTTCTGTAATCTTCTTCTTCAAAAATTCAAAACTTTGTGTGGCTTCTCTAGTCCATGCAAATTCCTTCTCTCTCATATAATTTGTTATTGGTGCCACAATACTACTAAAAATTTTAGTAAAAAGTTGTTAAACCACAAAAACTTCTTACCTTTGTAATTTTTTTTAAAAAATAGGCCACTCAAAAATCACTTTTATATTTTATTCATCCATCTTCACACCATCTTCTCAAATTATAAGTCCCAAAAATATCAAACTATTCTTCATAAACTTGCACTTCTTCAAATTTGTGTACAACTTCTCCTTTCTTAACAAATCCATTGCCATTCTCAAATTATCTAAGTTTTCTTATTTAGTCTTACTAAATACCAAAATAACATCAAAATAAACAACCACAAACTTACCAATATATTCTTGTAGCACTATATTCATCGCCCTCATAAATATTCTAGGTGCATTAGATAATCTGAATAGCATCACCATCACTCAAATAAGCCATTCCTAGTCTTAAATGCAATTTTACACTCATCTCCTTCATCAATATTGGTACAATACTTTACTTCTACAAGCACATCCATCATATCATTTTAAAAAGGTAATAAATCCTATACTTTATTATAATTTTATTAATTGGTCTAATATCCACACACATTCTCCATCCTCCATCTTTCTTTAGAGTTAGCAACGTTGGTGTTGCATATAGACTCTTACTCTCCCTTTTCACCTTTTTCCTTAGCAATTCAATAATCTATTTATTTAATTATGCATGTTCCATTAGATTCATCCTATAATCTTCTTGATTGGCTAGAGTTGATTCTAGAATCAAATCAATGTGATGTATATTTCTCTTTGGAAGTAAACCATCTAGTAACTCATTAGGCATAACATCTGAATATTCTTTCAACACTCTTACTTCTTCTATTGGTATTGACACCATTTCTATTTCTTCATTCTTTGCTACTAATGCATAACAACCTACTATCTTCATATATTAGATAAATTCCTTAGTAGAAAGCATGCTTTCTTTCTTTGCTTCTTCTTTAAGAGGTAACAAAACTACCTTTGTACCACATTTCCAAAAAGTTTACATTTTATTTTCTCTATCATGAATTAATTTCCTATCAAATTTTCATGGTCTTTCCAATAACACATGACATGCATCCATCAAAATAACATCACACCATATTTCATCATTATAACTCATTCCTAGAGAAAACTTATTTAAGCACCTTTTATCTACTTTAACTTTACTCATTTTCTTAAACCATGAAATCCAATAAGGATTAAGTTGTTTTTCACATTATAGATTTAGTTTCTCAATTATTTCTTTAGAAACCATATTTTCACAACCATAATCTATAATTACTTTGCATACCTTTCCACCTAAAGTACATCTTATTTGAAAAGTATTTTATCCTAGCCATGCGTCACCACTTTGTTTATTATTCACTTTATCCTTTCTTGGATAAATCATGGTTTTTATCATCATGATATTCTCTCAAACATCTACTGGTGCAACTTTATTATTATGTTCTTCTATTTCAGCCTCAACTAGAATTATTCTTGGGTGGTCTTCTTGCCTCCTTTTTTGATCTTAATAGTGTAGACACATAAACACTCTGTGCCCTTCTTCTTCACATCTATAACACACATAAGATCTATGATGATTTATAAACCATCCTCTAGCACCACCATAACTTTATCCTCTTTGAAATCCTCTTCCTCTTTATTGGTATTGAAACCCTTACCTATTATTATCTTCCCTTTCTGCACCATGTGATGATTCAACTCTATTGTAATTAAATCCACCACTAGTGGTATTAAACCCACCTCATCCCCATATTGAAGGGAATCAACCTCTTTTTGGACTAGGAGATGTCTTTTTGAAATTCTATTTATTTTATTTTTCTTCTGCCTTCAAAGATAATTGATAAGCCTCCTCCATGTTAAATATTTTATGCATACTTAATTCTTCTTGAATAGAAAATTTAAAACCATTTACATATCTTACATCCATATTCTCTTATTTTTCATCATGATTCACTCGTATTAAAATATTATAAAACTAATCTATATACTCTTGTATACTATGATTTTTTTGCCACAAATTCTAAAATCTTTTCTATAGAGTTTATGCATAATCAACAGAAAGGAATTTCTCCCTTAACTTCTTCTCCATATTTTTCCATGAGTTAATCTTCTTTTTGCCTTTTCTCTATCTCTATTTCTATAGGTGATTCTACCAAATCATTGCATGACCTTTCAATTTTGTGCATGCAAACTTTACCTTCTTGTGTTCTCTGATAGTATTCTACTCAAAGAACTTATCCATATTATTCATCTAATATATCAACTCATTTAATTTTAAAATGCCTCCATAAAATAGAACATCAACCTTGATTCCTTCATTTATTTCTTCTAAATCCTAAACCGTCCTCTCTTCCATTGATGGTAGTTGTTCTCATTATTCTTCTTACTAATTTTTTTCATCACATTCTTTATCTTCCTGATCACCACCTTGTCTTTTGTGCTGATTAATAATAACCTCTATTAATTTTTGAACTTACCTCTCTATCTCTTATATAGTCTAGTTCATCTACCCAACACTTCCTCACCCACTCATAATTCTTTACTCTTCTAAGATTCGAATTTGTTATGATACCAAATAATGAAACCAAAAACTAACAAGATAAATAAAATTACCAATAAGCCAAGATTCTAAACAATAACTTTTATTGATATGTATTGAATGACTTGAAATAATTATAAACCCAAATCATACTTAAATAATCTTCAAACTTAAATTATAGTTTACATACAAAATTTGAAAAAAAATTAAAAATAAAAAAAGGTTTATTTTTAGCAGATGCTATTTATAGTAAGTTTCACATGAAAGCAGGCACATCTCCAAAAAATTTCTTAAATATCCTAAATGTTAAAATTATCTTATGGGATAAAATTTAATTGAAGATGATATCTTGTTCTAAAAATATACAATTTCTAAGAATAAAATGTTATTAAAAAATTCATTAAAAGTTAATTTTAGACCCTTAGATGATCACATTTGGCCTCCAAAAAATATCAAAATTAAATCTAAGGGGATATAAAATTTTAGTATAGAATCAGAATTTTATATAGGATAATTTTGGCACGTGGAACAGCTCAAAAAAATTTATGGGTAAAAATTTATGGCCTCCATAAGTTTGGCCTATTTTTTCTACATCAAAAAAATCATAAAATTATATGAAATTAAAATTCACAAACTCAAAACTAACAGTCTATTAGTTGAAACAATCATACACAAACCCGATCATCAACAGTGATATTTTCATCTACTATGTTAGTGCCATATTTAGTGTCATTATTTACATCCTCTTTATTTGTCACTTTATTGCTGACACCTCTTCTTTCAATTAGAGAAATTCATGTTGCCATAACTCTTTCATAAGGAAACATATCCAATGCATAATGTGAAACATATAATATCAAATAGGTTTCTAAATTTCTATCCAATCTATTTTGAAGTTTTGACTTTATGAATGGTAATACACTAAATACTATTTCATCTTCTATTAAAAACATAATCATTATTTGATAGAGCTCATATAATAAAAAATGTTCACTTTGTCAGGGAAGTCCAAGAACAAACACACCTCTGTTCTGATTCCTCTTGTTGGATCTTGCTCCTCAGAAAGAGCACAGTATGATTACCAAATATAAGCAATTAAATATGTGGAAATAACCAGAAGCACAAGTAACTAGAATTCACCAATAGCACAGAATATGAGAGACAATACACTATCTTGTATTAACACTTTACAAAAAAGAATACAACAAAGAGCCGCCACACTCTTTCACCTTACAGAGGTTTGCCACACCTCAAGTGTACAGTAATTCTTCTCACACAACACTCTCCTACACAAAAATGGTCCCAACAACCAACTCACAAACAGAATTGGTGTTCACCTCTCCAACTAGTCAGTAATAACCCTGCCAGTTCACCAAGCACTCAATAGTACTTCATGTTGATCTCCCATGAACCTGCAATCTGCAATTCAACAGACCATACTCACATGTAGATCTCCTATGAGCTTGCAACAACCTGCAACTCAATGATCTTACAGTGGAAGCAACTTACTTGCCTTCCTTTCTATCTCATACCTTAATTACAATACATGCCAATGGGTCTATAAATAGATCCCTAACTCAAACACTAACTTAGACTCTTAATTTAGACAATTATCCTCACAGCCAAGGACTCTAACTGGCCTTTACATGCAAACACTTCGTTCACTTAACTAACTGTCTGTGTAACGAGCAGTTCTGGAACACACAGGCGACCGACGTCGGTCCCTGCTAGTCTAGTTCTACCGATGTCAGCCGACTTTCTGCCATCGCTGGTGGCCTTCTGCACTGGGTCACGATCGACGTTGGTCCTACTGCCGACGCTGGTTCTCCTGGAACTCAGCAACCTCCCTGTTCCTTCTGTTTGCATAGAGTTGAAGCTTTTAGCTCCACAACTCAACAATCTCCCACTTGGAGATAAATAGCTGCAACCTGTACATGTACCTATACTCTATCTAGTTTGTTGCCTTGGCTTTGTATCCCTCCTCAAGATCACTCTTGAAGACCAACCACCACAAACCTGTAGTGCAAAACCTGTCATCCAAATCACCTGCCACATCCACATCTACAAACCATGTAGAAAATAACCTGAACCTGCATAGCATGTGCACCTGCTGCTAGTCCCTGTAAGAATCCACTGAACTGTCCTCCAATGGTTCTCTCCCAGATTGGCTCCAACTTGTGATGACTCCCACTGCTTGGAAAAACTCAGGTTTAGTACATACCATGCACTCAACCTCATTATGTGAATCAGGACACCTGTTCATAGAACTATCCAACCATCGGCGTGCTAACTGGTTTCACACAATCATCCTGAAACAAAGTCAACATGTGACCTACCATGTCTCTAGAACACACTCATGCCAAAGAATCTTGCTGCTCCCAGATTCTCCATGACAAACACCTGAACTAGCTTTACCTTTAGTTCAGCAATACCTGTATATGTAACCCTGCAACAAGCACATCATACAGAAATAGGATAGTGTAGCTAATACTATCCAATCTGGTAAAGAGAAACACAATGATCAAACCTCCATTGCCCTGCAGCTAATACAAGACCATATACCCTGATCTTCCATCTCACGTATCCATTTCTGCTCTTCTTTATTCTGAACATCCATTCGTCTTTCAGTGCTTACTTCCAGCTGGCCACTCAACCCAAAACACCTGTTTGGTTCTCCTCCAAGGAATCACATCCTCATCCATGCCTAGCTCCCACTATTTTCTGGATCTACCTATTCTGCTTCTTCAACAACTTCCTGGTCCTATGCCATAAGTGAGCAACAAGTAGTGTAAAGAAGGGAAATGATGAATTTAAGAACTTACTTACACCTTCAGTCCTCCATATGGGCACTTGAGATTCCATGACAGCTTGTTGTCCACCCAAAATTCGTCTCAGTAACCGATGCCGGTCACATCTCAGTCTGTAGATGACTAAAGTCAGTTCCCTACGACTGCCACCTTGCCGACGTCGGTTTCCCCTGGCCGACGCTGATTAATACCTGCCCTGAGTCACTAACGTCAGTCTGTACATAGTCGACGTCGGTCCCTGTCTGGACGCCGATGCCAGTTTTCTTGCTGACGTCGGTCTCTGTGTTTTTCTTGTGAGACCTGACTTTTTCTCGCGAGATCTTTTTGGATCAAATTCTTGTCCAAATCACCCTTGCTCTGCTCAAAATTCTTTTGCATCTTGTGCTGAACTCTGTCCGTCACCTTCTCCTTGAAAACCAAGGCTTTCCTGTTCTTGTCACTAACATTGGATTCCTCAAGAAATGTTACCTTCTTCTTCTGCATACAGAAACCACGATCCATACCTTCCAAATCCGAAAGCATATCCTTTGACTCAGGAACAAGCATCTCCTTCTTATCTATGTGACCAAGCCTATCAGGCCACATCTCTGAATCTATAGCTGAAGTAGAAAACCCAGAAAGCATACCTACTTTCTTACCTCTAGCTACAACAAGTGTACCCTTGGTAACCTTCTAAGAGTCTGCTGTGAGAGTTACTGTGCAACCCTCATCACCCAAACTTTCAACAGAAATCAAATTCCACTCTAGAACTGGGACGTGCATGACCTCTTTTAACACCCATGTGTTACCTGTCTGCAGTTTCAACTTCACTTTCCCTTTGCCAACAATCTGACAAGTCTTACCATCCCCTACATAAATTTCTCCAAAATCTCCCTGGACATACTCATGAAAAAATTCCCTATGTGGGGATGCATGAAAAGAGGCACCAGAATCTAAAACCCAAGATTCTACTTTATCCAAAGAACATACCAGAGCATCCCGTGCAACGTAATCTACAACATCTGCTTCTTCTTCATGTCCTTCATGCTGATCTGTACCCAATCTGCAATCTCTCTTTAAGTGCCCTTGCTTTCCACACTTCCAGCAGGTTATTCTGCCATACATGGACTTGGATCTTCTCCCTGTCTTGGACCTTGATTTTGCATGCTCTATCTTTTCTCTTTGCCTTCCTCTGCCTTCAACACTCAAAGCATTTCTTTTGGAAATAGGACCAACCCAGAAGCACACAATTGATTACCAAATTCAAGCAACTTAATATGCGGAAATAACCAAAATCAACAAGTAACTAGAATCCAGAAATAACACAAGATATGAGAGACAATACACAACTTGTATTAATAACTCTTACAGAAAAGAATACAATAAAGAAGATGCCACTTCTTCTCCACCACCTCTTCAGAGGTTTCCCACACCTCAAGTGAACAATAATTCTCTCCTCAAAGCTCTCTCTACTAGGTCCCAACACCCAACTCATACACTGAGTTGGTGTTCACCTTACCCCTGTGCTCCATGCACTCCACAAGTGTTCCACGCACTCCACAAGTACACCCCTGTACTCCAAGTAGATCTCTCCTGATACTGCTCCCTGTTGTGATGTTGTCCTATCGATCTTCAAACTACAGATCAAGCTGGTTCTGCACACCTGTGAACCTTGACCTTGCACACACATACACCTGCATATCAATGATCTTACTTACCATGTAGATCTCCTATAGAAGCCATGCTCACCTGATGACTAAGATCATACACTCCTGAAGAACCCTACTGATTCTCCAATCCAGCACCCACCTTAGTACTGTGGCACTAAGAGGAACGCACCATTGCTCTACCTCACACACCGAAGGAGCTTATAATTATGCTCTCTTACTCCCTAGCTACACTTTTACAATACAACCATGAGTCTATTATATAGATCTCTTCCAAATAATAATTAGACACCTAGTACAATAATTAGATCCGCAGCTCTCAGTCTATAATTATCACTAAGCATGCAAACACTTGGTTCGTCAACCAACTGCCCATAATTAACTCGTAGTCGAACCACACAGGTGACCGACGCCGGTCCCTATCCGCCTGGGGGTCACCGACGCTGGCCGATTCTGACCGACACCGGTTGCTTCCTGCATCCTTCCTGCCGACGTCGGTTGGCCTGACCGACGCCGGTGTCCGTGGCACTCAGCAACCCTTCTGCACCCTCCTCCATGTCTGCATCAGTGAAGGTTTTAGCTCCACAACTTTACAATTTCCTGATGATTCACCTGTGCTATTCCTGCGTATCTCTTCATTCAAGATCACACTCACAACATCATCCACTTTTAAGACTTTTAAAGGAGACACAGTATTAGAAACTGCCATTACCAAACCTTCCCAACTTTCAGGTAATGAACACAAGATTAAGAGAGCTCTAATTTCATCATCAAATACAATATTGACTGAACTTAGCTGGTTTACTAAACCATGGAAATCACTAAGATGGCTATGAACAGATCCACCTTCCAACATTTGCAAATTAAATAAATGCTTCATAAGAAATACCTTATTAGAAGTTGAGGGTTTTTCACATAAATTTGCCAAAGATTCCATCAACTCCATCGTTGTCTTACACTGTGATAAGCTGGAAATCACAGATGATGCAAGACTCAATCTAATGGATCCTAGAGCCTTTCGATCAAGAACCTCCCATTCTTCATCTTTCATATTCGAGGGTTTGCAGTTAACCCCTCCCAACGGTAAGTACAAATCTTTTTGATACAGATAATCCTCAATCTGCATCCTCCACAATTGGTAGTTCTTGCCATTAAACTTTTCCATCCGTAGCTTACTGTCTTCTGTCATTGCTCAACTCCCACTCAAACAAAAACCCTGTGAGTACCTGTAATCAAAACACACTAACCAGAACTAATCCAATATGTTAGTGTCCCAACCAAAAGCTCTGATACCACTTGTCAGGGAAGTCCAAGAACAAACACACCTCTATTCTGATTCCTCTTGTTGGATCTTGCTCCTCAGAAAGAGCACAGTATGATTACCAAATATAAGCAATTAAATATGCGGAAATAACCAGAAGCACAAGTAACTAGAATTCACCAATAGCACAGAATATGAGAGACAATACACTATCTTGTATTAACACTTTACAGAAAAGAATATAACAAAGATCCGCCACACTCTTTCACCTTACAGAGGTTTGCCACACCTCAAGTGTACAGTAATTCTTCTCACACAACACTCTCCTACACAAAAATGGTCCCAACAACCAACTCACAAACAGAATTGGTGTTCACCTCTCCAACTAGTCAGTAATAACCCTGCCAGTTCACCAAGCACTCAATAGTACTTCAAGTTGATCTCCCATGAACCTGCAACCTTCAATTCAACAGACCATACTCACATGTAGATCTCCTATGAGCTTGCAACAACCTGCAACTCAATGATCTTACAATGGAAGCAACTTACTTGCCTTCCTTTCTATCTCATACCTTAATTACAATACATATCAATGGGTCTATAAATAGATCCCTAACTCAAACACTAACTTAGACTCTTAATTTAGACAATTATCCTTGCAGCCAAGGACTCTAACTGGCCTTTACATGCAAACACTTCGTTCACTTAACTAAATGTCTGTGTAACAAGTAGTTTTGGAACACACAGGCGACCGACGTCGGTCCCTGCTAGTCTGGTTCTGCCGACGTCAGTCGACTTCCTGCCATCGCCGATGGCCTTCTGCACTGGGTCACGACTGACGTCAGTCCTGTTGCCGATGTTGGTTCTCCTAGAACTCAGCAACCTCCCTGTTCCTTCTGTTTGCATAGAGTTGAAGCTTTTAGCTCCACAACTCAACACACTTAAAGTTTTCTACAGTATACTACTAGGATAAAACTTTTTCCACAATCTTGTAATTACCCCATTCTCTATTGGTTGTCTTAGAAGATGATATTGTTCAAACATTATAATTTCAAAATGGGTTGAATGGGATGTTAGGAAACCCTTTCCCAAAATATCTTTAATTTCTACTCCATTCACCTCTACAGATTTACTAAAATGCATTACAAGACAACCCATGTATTTGTGAAATAAATTGATGACCATCTTTTGACTGTTATTATTGTTCTAGAAAATGGGATTCATAACTACCATGGCTTCCAAAAAATCATCCCTTTGAAAATGATATCTTATCTCTGTAGATAAGTTTTTTCAAACTCTACATAGTTTCATCTAGGATTTAGATATAATAATGTCATATAGAATACATGTTACAGGTAGTTCTTTGGATTTAGCCCTTACAAAATCGGGTCTTTTATAGAAAGTGTGCATTGGAATCTTATTTTCATTAACAATGACAAAAATATTATCTTTGATATTTAATTTTAAATATTTTTCAAGGTTCTTTAAATTGGTAAAACATTTGAGCTGACTTGGGATGCTTGTGGCCCACACAAACTCTATAAAAGTGTGATAATAGGCTCTATGATAGGTCTAGGGATAAGATAAGAATAGTTAGTATCAAGTAACACTCTTATCACTCAAATACAACTTTTAGGTGATTACATAAGGCTTCACCACTTCAAAATATTTATAGATGATCTTAGTAACAAAGGACACTTCTATCTAGAGTGGGACAAATTAATAAAAGTAGAGTTAAAGTTATTAATATTTCAACAATTATTTCAATAATAAGAACATTCATAAATTCAATGCCTTAGTAGATTTTTCCAAACCTCATTCCTCTCAATACCCCTTACAATCCATTTAACATAGATAGTAGTGCTTTGTCTATATATATCAATAATATAAATGCTTCATTTGTCATGAGTAAGGCAACACATATCCAAGGCCACTATGTGTAAATATTGAGTATTCTTAGCTTTGGCCCAGAGAAAATATCTAAACATATTTTCTAATTCAAGATATGAGTATTTATATGTAAACCAAGAAGAAGATTAGTAAACATGAAGGGTTGTAATAAGTCTAGTATAGACCTGAAACTTTATTGTGAGATAAAGATGCATGGTAATCCAATAAGTGATTTTTTCTCTATATTTTCAATTAAAAAATGTCATAATTAAAAATGGATGTTGTCAAATGTAAATGGGATATAAATGAGTTTGAACTTCTCCACATTTTGGATTCATTTAGATTGATAATTTTTCATCTACTCTCGAAAAGGCATCATGCTCTCCCTAACCCATTTAATTTTAGCCTATTTTAGGATGGAATAAGAGGCATTGGAAAATATTTCCAAGTAATAAAGCTCATTTTTAAAAGAGTCTTATTTCCTTACAAGCATGAGTAAATAATCATCCACAAAATTTCCATTAATAAGTTATGTGGATTGATTTGGAAAGGAAATTACCTTGATTATCTCATGGATAGCTCTTTGAAAAACTAAATATCAATGTCATTGAATCATTAGGACATTAAATTCTATGTAAAGATAAAACACTTTAATAATAGATCATAAAATCCAAAATCTATTAAATTTTTTACCATTGATAGTGAGACAAGTCGATCCTTGAGGGAATAGAGTTTGAAATGCCAATATAAAAAAGCCACCCAAATCCAATGCCTTAAGTATGTTAGGAATGAAAAATCATTCATTATAAAAATAAAAAAATTCAAAATTGACATTTGAGTATAATGGTCCTCTATAGAGAAATATAGGCCCATTTGATCCTTCCCAAATAAAAATAGTGCTGTCCAAATATAGTGAATTTTAATAAGCTTTGTTTTCCCTTTCCACATAATTGTAAGGAAAGTATGGGAAAGGAGAAGAGGTAAGGATTTATATATAAACTTATATGAAACATTTATCACCATGGATAGTCTACAATTAGTAATGAGTTTTAGATCACTAGATTTAGGAAAAAACATACTACTATCATTATTGATGATAGCTATTGAATATTTATTATGTAATGATTATTTGTAACTTTAAATAATAATCAAGACTAAAAAATTTCTGTGGATTTATAAAATTTATATGCAAATCCATCCACCCCTAACACTTTATCAATATCTATGCATTGCATAGTATAAAAATATCATCTAGAGAGAGCAGGGCATCATAAACATTTTCATAGGAATGGATTTACATGTGGCCACTAGATCTAAAAATTATTTCAACTCTTGATCTCTCTATGTCATGTTCTCTTGTGATTGTAACAAAAGCTTATATTGACCTAGAAAGGCCAAGGAGATATTTGGTAATCTTGTTAGATGATTATCCATCATTACTTTTATTAATTTTATTTTCTATTTAGCTTATTCAACCATGATATATTTGTAACAACCCTTAGATGCATGGTCACCAACCTTAAGTTAGTGTAATTTCCACCAAGTTTGAGCACATATGGTAGTGATTTAATCTTTTAAATTTTTTACATGAGTAATTCATTTTTTTGGTTAAAGGGATAAGATGCCTAAATTAATTAAATAAATTACAATAATTAAGATAATTTTTTATGAACTTTGACTTCTTTTGACTTTTTAATAATATAAATAAACTGTGATAAATAGAGACTTAGCTGAAAACTGATTGTCATAGATGATCTAGGTTGTGTAATTTGATATTTGAGTAATAGTATATGTTACCAATAGGATTCTAATATTTGTCTATTCACTTGATAATAGCACCATCTTTATGTAGTGTCCCAAGTGTGGTGTTAATGTCCCAATTTTAGGATTATTCTATTTCTAGGGATCACCTATGCCTATGTTTATATGTTCTATTCTTACATGAGCAAAACGTGTAGTTGTGTATTATACCTAGAAATCTTGATTTGATGTGCAAACCCTAGTTCTCTTTGCAAGTATGATATGATCAAGAATAGATTATGTGTTATTAGGATGGAATGGAAATCCTCAACACCAAAAATATGTACAGAGTTTCCTACATACCAATAATCCAAAGAGAGATCAAATTGAATGTAGTTCTCCCACATAGTGTTTATTATATGCAGAATTAAATATTATAATTTGAGTGGCCTTGAATGCCTTAAATGTGCTTGAGATTTGAAATTATTGAAAAATGGATTTAGGGCTACTATAGATATTAGTATGTGTAAATTAGGGTAGAATAGAGATAAATTACCTTGATTTTACATAACTTTGTCCTAGGTTTGAATAGATTTTGTAGTTGTTTTCCATCTATCCAATAGAGGTTGACAAGACTTGTAATTATAGGGTTTTTTTGCTTGTGTGGATAAGAAAATGATCTTATGATGACCTTAGGAGGGGCACACATTTGAAAAATAATCCATTGGAAAGATTTGGGGATAAGGATAGTAGTGCCCAATTGGAGACACTAGTACCATGTGGTTGTAGTCTCCCAATTGTGGTGCTAATTTCCCCTTGGAAAACCATTGAGCAAGTTAGGTTGGGATTTTAGAGGATAGTTCTATGACTATGTTAAGACTAATTGTAAGTGACTATGGTATATTGAATGACTATAAATGTAAGCCTATGGATTTAAAATAGTTATATGTCTAGCTTAGGGATAGGATAACTTAAGAGACACTCTTAGCATCCAATTACCACTTTTAGGTGATTACAATTTTCCCCCCATTTATGTTAATAATGCATTAAAGTGAAATGACCAGTATAAATTAAAAAGAAGCATCCTTGGACTTACCTCAGAAGTGAATCACATTTAGCTAAGTTTGAATATGTGAATTTAGGTCTGCATATATCAAACATGATCCAAATCAATTCCCTATAATGAAACATGTGAATCCTAGTCCTTACTAATGAGATAATCAAAAGTAAAAGACTATGCTAAAATTAAATAACTAAGTAAAGAGAGAGGAAAGTAATGGATACACCTCATTGGGTACATGAACTTGGTGATAAATTATTTGTGAATGTGCATAGTGATCATATCATTGAATAACTTGAACTAAGATGATGGCTTGATCAATGTTCATATGGTTGGCTTAATAACTCAATTTTATTTTGACTCCATAATTGCCTACCCCTACTTGGTGGATCTTGATAACTATAAATAGCTTGATAAGAGTATAAGTGTGTCAAACCCTCTCATGTAGGTGTCTCAATAGCTCAAGTAGGCTATGACTCCATCATTGGCCCCTGTGTGAAGTAGATGCATCTGTAAATTTACTACATAAAGTGATGAAAGTATCAAACTAAGTAATCTAAATATGTATTCAACTCTATGGCCACTCAGGTATATTATGTGTTTCTATGCCACTTAGAAATTCCAACCACTATACATGCAATAAGGCACAAATCTGGCGATAACCTAGAATGTGATAGAAAGTGTATACATCATAGATAATGACATGGGTTTTCTATTCCATCTCATCAACCTATTTGGAACTAGATATATGGAAACTAACGTGCCACACATAAGCCCCCAATCTTTTATCTGAGTATATTGAATCATAATCAATTATGTAATAGTTAAACTTATGTAACTGATCTAAATGTATGATTGATCATGCCACACATGATTCCCCCAAATATAAGTAAATTGTATGAATTTGAATTGAAATGACTAAATATGAGATAAATTTGAACATAGCTACCAAACCTATAATTGTATCTATGCAAATTTGTGTTGTACCTCATGTATTGGTCTAGATAATCTAGACTATCTTCAATCTATGGCTACTGGATAGTAGCACCTTGTAGTGGATAGTATCACCATGTTGGACTAATGTCTTAATCAAGGTGCTAATGACTACTGGTATTATCTTTGTGTGGTTTGAATTGGCTACTATGTCTCTATTTTTTTTGTGTCTGTACTGAGTCTGATACCTAAAACTAAGACTATGTACTAGAATATATATGTGAAAAGAAAAATAAGATCCTAATGTTTGTGACAACTAATATGAATTCCCCCTCTTTTGACAGTATTTGTGAAATCTATTGAGGAATTTCCCTCTAAAGAAGTAGCTCTACAAAATGTGTTAGCTATAGCATGTGCATGATATTCTAATATAATGTAAAACATAACATCAAAATGTAAATGTATTTGAGCATAAATAGGAAATGTAAGGTGTATGTTAGAGTATAACATTGCACAAAGGTGTCAATATAGATTTAAGCAATGTATATAGTATTAAAATCTAAGTAACTACTTAGGGGGATGAGGCATGATGTCCACCAAGGTTCCCAAGTAGGATAGGTACATGAGATCTCTCATGACATCAAAAACTATTTTGTGTAAGAATAAATTACATGTGTCATGGTGTAGAGTCATACAAAGAAGCAAACATACAAACACATGAGCACACAAAAGGTAGGCTAGTGGCAACAAAAAGGGACATGGGTAAATGTCACTAAATATTAGAATAATGACATACAAGGACATTTTCAAATGTCCATATACACACACAATAAGAAATTTGGAGTAGAGCCACAATGAAGGACATGTTTAAATGTGTACATATGGAAGCATGAAAGAGCACAAACAATGGACATGGGAACATGTCTAAGGCATCTAAACAAAAAAGTGGCATATAATCTAAGGAATAATGGCATATTCAAATCTCTTTGAAGATGTAAAAATCATAAGAACACAATCAATTCTAAACTAGGAACTAGAAATGAAAGTGTGTATAACTGTGTAATACAAATCTATATAGATGGGAGGGTGTATATATACTATGGATAACTAGTGATAGTTATTAAAAATCTGATTAATGAAGAGTAATGATCAATATCAAGATAAATCAATGAGTAACTAGAATATATTGTATGTGAAGATAAAATATATTTATAATGACTATGTAGGAGATGTCCCCAACTGGACAGATGTAGTAATGTATAAACATAGATTGGTGTAAATGTGCCCAATGGGTGGATGATAGCTGATCTAGATTAGTGTATTGGATCTAAGTCCTATCTAGGATCTATAAGCACTTGACAAGAATAAGTGAAGCGTATTTGTATGATAAAATTGACTATAATAGGATAGCTAGCAATATACAATATCTGGAAAGTGGTAGAAATGAAAACATAACAATGCATATAATCTATAAAAAAAAATTAAAATATTTGATTTTTTTTTGTATTTTGACATATTATATTATTTTTGTGTTTTCTAAGTATAATCTATCTACAAGAATATGAAAATAAAATATTTAAAAGGAGTGATAGATAAAAATAAGTATGTATAAGGGTAAGAACCATATTGTTATGAACACGTGCCTTACCCTTCTCTTTGCAGTAGTAGTGTAATAGCTGCTATGGATTCATATGCTTTGTAAGTCATCCCTTAGAGCATATTTGAATTGTCCCACATACAATGGAAGTATTAGTTGTTATAATAGAGTTAGTATATAAGTAAGTGTTGAGGCCCAATGAATGCATCCATGAATTTATTGTATTGAGCTTGCTCAAAGGAGGTTTCCCCCTCAAAGTGGCTTGCAATCAATATAAGCTTTCTATGTTTCTGTTATTGGTAAGAGTTATTTTATTTTCACATATTTTGATTAAATCTATTGTAGGAGGTAATCTATTGTAGGAGGTTCTTCTCATCTAGTATTAGAGCGCTTTCTTGGCTTTGTGGGTAGATTTGGAGCAATTTTTTTTCTTTCAAAGCAGGGCTTTCTAAGATCTGCGCCATTTTTGGCAAGAATTTTTTTCATTGCAAGTTCCATCATTTTGAATTGGGTAAATACCTATCCGCTTAAATGTGGGAAGTGCTTGGGCATAAGCCCTAAAACTCATTGTGAGGAGCACCATAGGAACCCTGAAGTAGTTGGCCCATTGAGAGGACCTGTCAGTGAAAAGGGTAATGGCCCCATCTTGATTGACTAGTTCCCACCTATGAGGTAAACCAAAAGCTATCATTAAGGGGTAAACTCATGGCTACAATTTTTTGGAGAGTGGTACTTGATCAGACAGCTTTGGTGGCCAGAGATAATTTAAAAAAAAAATCCTTTAGGTAGCCAAACAAACCTGTGGTCCATATCAAACTTATCAGGTTCAGAGAGCAAACAACAACATATCCACAGTTGAGGATATTTCCAACCACACAGTTGCAAACAATCTATTTCTAAAGTAGCAGTAAAAAAATAATAGCACAAAAAAAAAGTTCAATAAAAAAAATCACTAGCTATTAACAACTAGTTATGGTCACCACTCGTGCAAGCACAAAAATCATGGAGGAAGAAATCACCACATTGAAATCTCAGGTTACAGAGTTAACCGATATGATGCGTGGCTTGAATCAATAGAATAACATCTTTCTCAACAAAGTGCAGAAGGAGGAGTCTTCTTCAGAGCATCACTCTTTTGCTTCCAACTTCTCATGTGGACCTAAGCTAGACTTTCCACAGTTCAATGGTATAGATCCTATAGGATGGATATATTGAGCTGAACAATTCTTCAACCTCCTCAATACTTATTCTACAAACAAAGTCCTAATTGCTTCCTTTCATCTGGAACAAGAAGCACTTTAGTGGTACCATTGGTATCTCAAGACAAATGATGAACATGATTGGTCAAATTTTGTATCCTTAATTCTGGGCAGGTTTGGTCCCTCAGCATTCAAGAATTTCACATGATCTCTCACCAAACTCTGTCAAATAGGTATGTTCATGAATATCAGATTGAATTTGAAAAACTCGCTAATCACACTGAAGGGTTGTCAGATGACTTCTTCAAAAGTTGTTATGTTAGTGGCCTCAGAGAGCTAATCCACTCAGAGGTAAAAATGTTTCAACCTAAAAATATGATGGATGCTTTGGGTCTAGCTAAGTTAGTAGAAGATAAACTCTCCACGCAACATCAACCTCCCACCCTTTTATGAGCAAAGAACATAGTGAATCAACAGACAACCATAACCACACCAATCAAGCACTTGACTGAGGCAGAGATGTGGGCTCGCAAAGAGAAAGGATTATGTTACAACTGTGATGACAAATGGGTTAAGGGTCATAGGTGCATCCAACAAAAACTTTAGTTGCTAGATGTGGAGTCACCACCAGAGCAGGATAGTGAGCTTGATATTCTAGAATTTTAAGATGCTCAAGAAGAACCCAACACTGAAAAGGACCTAGCGGTTCAAGAGACTCAACCTGAGATCTTAGTCCATACACTAGCAGGTGTCACCACTCCCCAAACCATGAAGGTCAAAGGGTTCTTCAAAAACATTTCTCTCACAATCCTCGTTGACTCAGGTAGTACTCACAATTTCATTGATCCAAGCATTGCTAAGGCGATAGACTACTTTATATACCCTTGTTCTAGCTTTGAAGTCATGATTGCTAATGGAGGCACATTTCCATGTAAAGGGAAGTGTAAAAATGTGAATATTATAATTGGCGATTATAATTATCACTCTGATATGTTTTCCCTACCTTTAGGAGGGTGTGATGTGGTTTTAGGGGCACAGTGGCTTCACACATTAAGACCTATTTTATGGGACTTCTCTGAGCTTTGGATGCAGTTCACAGATAATGGTCAGAAGCACACCTTAAAAGGGTTATTACTAGGATCTACTAGCATCATCATTTCTCATCAATTGGAAAATTTTTTGAAGAAAGGCTCACATGGGGTCATTACACAGCTACATTCCATTCAACTCCAGCCCCCCACTGCTACTAACCACCCTACAGATTTACAAGCCATACTTGACAAGCATGCAACCATTTTTTTAGAACTAGTAGGTAACTAGTAGGTTTACCCCTTCATGCCCTAAAGATCACTGCATTCCAATTATGTGCCAAGCAATCCAAGTGTTCATTTGGTCAAGAGGAAATTGACTATCTAGGGCACATTATTTCAGCCAATGGGGTTCGCATGGACCCAGCAAAAATCAATGCTATGAAAAATTAGCCTCAACCAACCACCCTCAAGAGCCTTCATGGTTTCTTAGACTTGACAAGATACTATCGTAATTTCATCAAAGATTATCGAAGATTGCAGCTCCTTTGACTTCCTTATTAAAGAAGGATGCTTTCACCTAGGGTGCAATAGTTGATCAAGCATTCATCCAACTCAAATAGGCTATGTGTAGCACACCAATTTTCACACTGCCAGACTTCATCAAAACATTCACCATCTAAAGTGATGACAGTGGCATTAGCTTGGGTTTTGTTCTTCTCCAAGAGGGTTGACCAATTGCCTTCACTAGCAAATCCCTTTCTGGCTGTAATTTAGCTTTGTCTACATATGAAAAAGAAATGATGGAAATTTTACATGCAATTTAAAAATGGAGACCCTAATTATTGGGAAACCATTTTTGCATCAAAACTAATCATGAGAGTTTGAAATATTTCTTGGAATAGTGGGTCTCATCCCTAGCTTAGGAGAAGTGGGTCAACAAACTGATGGGTTATGATTATGAGATCACCTATAAGAAGGGAAAAGACAATGTTGTGGCTGATGCTCTCTCAAGAACCTTCGAGAACCAGCCTTCCCTCTCTGCCATCTCCATGCCCATTCTAAAATGGTTGGAATCTTTCTAACAAGGGTATGAAAATGATCCCTCCTTATGCCACCTCATTCATCAATTGGCCACTAACCCCTCTACAATACCACATTATTCATGGGACAGCGCTTCTCTTTGATACAAGGGTCATCTAGTGCTTTCCCAAAGTCCAAACCTACATTAGGCTATCTTCTATGAAATCCATGCTTCCCCCTCAACAGGGCACTCAGGATTTCTCAAAACCTATGAGCGAGCACATAGACACTTCTTTTGGAAAGGCATGAAAGCCAAAATTAAATAGATGGTGGCCAAATGTGATACCTACCAATGAAACAAAGGTGAAACCACATTGACTCCTAGTTTGCTTGAGCCTTTGCCCATTCTTACTAGGATTTGGATAGATATTTCCATGGATTTCATTGAGGGCCTCCCTAAATTTGGGGAAAAGACAGTGATCTTAGTCATAGTCGACTGCCTCTCCAAATATAGTCATTTTTGTGCACTCAGCCACCCTTCCATAGCCTCCACAATCGCACAAGTTTTATTGGATCAGATCTTTCATCTTCATGGCATTCCTTCAATTGTCTCAGATTATGATGCCACTTTCACCATCCATTTTTGGATGAAACTATTTCATCGCACAGGCACATAGTTGAGAATGAGCTCTAGGTACCACCCACAAATAGATGGCCAAATAGAAATAGTCAACAAATGCTTGGAGACCTTCCTTCATTGCTTTTCTTCAGAAAAACAACATCAATGGGCCAAGTGGCTTCCCCTAGCTGAATGGTGGTACAATACCTCATACCACACTTCCACCAAAATGACTCCTTATGAAGCAGTTTATGGTCAAACACTGCCACCACTTCTTCCATATAATCCTGCCAGCTCACCAGTTCAAGTATTTGACACTACTCTCCAAAACTGGGATCAAATTCTCCACATCTTATGGGATAATCTCCACATGGCACAAAATTAAATGAAGTAGTAAGCTGATCAGCACTGCTCTGAGCATACCTTTCAACCTGGTGATATGGTCTTTCTTCATCTGTAGCCATACAAGCAATCATCACTAAAACTAAAAGGGTGCCAAAAGCTTGCTCCAAAGTTTTATGGGCCATATAAGGTTCTCTAGAATATTGGGTTAGTTGCTTACAAGTTAGAGCTTCCACATTCCTCCCAAGTTCATCCCATCTTTCATGTCTCCTATTTGAAACAAGTTCTTGGATCCAACATCCGAGTGCAGATAGTTTTACCAGCACTTGATAATAAAGGCTCCATCCTTCTCGAGCTAGAAGCAATCCTAGATAGATGCACCCACCAACTTCGATCCCACTCCATCATAGAGGTCTTAATCTAATGGCACGACATGCGACCAAAAGATGCAACATGGGAACCACTCTTCCAAATTCAACAACAATTCCCACATCCGAAGCTTTGAGGGCAAAGCTTTTTTTAAGAGGGAGGGGATGTTATGAACTCGTGCCTTACCCTTATATTTGTAGTATTAGTGTAATAATTGCTATGGATGCATATGCTTTGTAAGTCATCCCTTAGAGCATATTTGAATTGTCCCATATACAAGGGAAGTAGTAGTTGTTAGAATAGAGTTAGTATATTAGTAAGTGTTGAGGCCCAATGAAGGCATTCGTGAATTTATTGTATTGAGCTTTCTCAAAGAAGGTTTCCCCCTCAAAGTGGCCTATGATCAATATAAGCTTTCTATGTTTCTATTATTGGTAAAAGTTATTTTATTTTCGCATATTTTTATTAAATCTGTTGTAGGAGGTAATAGGTAATCTACTGTAGGAGGTTCTTCTCACATACTAACTTATGAGTGTCATGGGAGACGCACAATCACCATCACATGTTTCAAAGAGTAAAACTATGATCGTGTGTGTTGTGTAAAATGGAAACTATGAGCCCATGATCTGGTTTATCAAATAATCTAAACCTAAAGCTATCTATGTAGTGGTTCTATGATGTGGTAGCACTGACTGTGATACCCTATGAACTATACAGGCCTTGGGGACATGTCTAGTAGATGTAGAAGCTATAGGTGATGTAGGTTCCCTATGTTGAGAACCCCTAGACCCTAATATAACTGATCTTTGTGTAAATTATGTAGAGGAAGGTACTCTAGAATCTGTGATGTATCGTTGATGCAATGGTCTCTCTAGTAATGGTCTTAAAAGAAGAGTATGTGTGAATGTAGACACTATAGAAGTAAACCTAAACTAATCTAAGGACCTTGTTGAAAATTATGATGCATGCATAGGAATTGTACTCTACTATAATATATAGCCATGTAATATCTAGTAGTGGTTCTAGAACTATAAATGGTTTCATTACTATAAGTGTGATTGGAATTAGCATTGGAACAGCCTATGGGATGGGAAGGGGATACTCATATGGGACACCCTCAATCTTCACCATCTAGTTAGCATGTATATATATAAGGCATCAATGTACTATATATGGGATGAATCACAGTTGTTGTAACTATGGACTACCCATTAGCATGTTAAATACATTTGCACTAGGTACTATTATAAATAGAGTGGTTATGTGTGTTTTTCCTACCTATAATAGAAGCATAATGTCCTTGATAGATATTTAAATATTTACACTAAAACCACTAATGGTTGTATCAATGGGGAAAATATCCTTCAATGTGTAACCCAAGTATTGTAGGAGTGTCATAGTGCACATCCTTATGCTTGACCCACTATCAGCCATGACAATATGAATAGGATGGTGGTCTATATGTGTTTGTATAAAGAGTGCATGTAAAATTGTGTCATCATCCACAATCTCCTACTCTAAAACTATGATAAGTGGTCTTGGTGGCATTGTAATGTGATACATGACAATATTTTTAAGTAAGGAATGTATTTCCTTTATAATTGTGTGATAGGAAGCTAGTGGTGAATGATCCTAGTATGTATAATGAACACCTAATATTTCCCTAACCTTATTAGTTGTATTCTTAGGAAAATGATTCAAAAATATCTTAAGTTCTTTTACCTCTATTTGGTGTTTTAGTGCCTTTGTTGGTATGCCCACATCAATAATGTTGGCCTTAATGAGATCCTATATCTTGTGATTCAAGGTAATATATTTGTCTATCATGTGGCCTGGTGCCTTGTGATACTCGTAGAATGCATTTGAATCACAATTATTTGGAAGAGGTCATGTTGTATCAACCCCTTTAATAGGAGGGAGAGATATGACATTTCATTTCAATACTTGTTAAATAAATCATACTAGTGACTTTGGTAGATTAGTGATAACTCTACATTTGGGAGCTAATAAAACTAATCTGAGAGAAGGCTTTGAAGTTGTAGTGACTATTGTATTTTGATCATTTTTTAATCTATATCCATGACCTTATATGGAGGATTATTTTTACTCTTGATAGTTGAATTTTATCCATTTGTGTATTTGAGTTTACCCATTGCTAAGAGCTTAACCTCTCATTCTTTTAACTATGTGGCACATATCTGTAAATGTGGGAAATTTTTTGAATAATATTACTTTGTGAAGTTTTTATAATGGACTATATTTGAACATATCTTGAAGTGCTCTATCTACCATGGGGCTAGTCAATTTTGATAATAGTATATTGTACCATAAGACATAATCGACTATGGGTTCACTTGACTTTTCCTTTAGCGATGCCACTTTTGCATATGATATCATTTAACTAATGTTGATAGATAAGTGTGCTAGAAAAATTTATTCTAAACCATTTAATTCTATGATATATTGGTTAGGAAAATCATAGAACTAATGTAGGTCATAATTCTTGAGGTTGCATGGAAAAAGCTTCATAAAAATATAGTTCTTGGACACATAGTCCAAGCATGTTGTGTGAAAGGATCTTAGGTGATGCTCTGGATCATCCTTGACATCATATAATGTGAGCTTGGGTGATATGAAAATTAATGGAAAAGGAGTTGCTACAATATGATGTGTCAACGGTGTACATAATAGAATGTTTGAATCTAAGGCATGTGAAGGATTAGATCCTCATTTATCTAAATGTAACACCTTAGATTGTAGACAAAGATCCTAATCTATAAGGGATTTTACATTAGGAGGAAAATAACTAACCATAATTTGAGTAGTTGTCACTGATGGTTGAATAAATATCTTGGGTTATGATATCTGAGTTGGTTGAGTTGGCCCCACTGAAGTTGTATCAACATCATTATCTGGAGAGGTTGAACATTGACCATTATTGTTCTTTTAGATTTCATCTTGAAGAATGTTCATGAAATCATATTGTATATCCTTATGCTTGAATACAAATTCTTGTAATTGATGCATATAAGATTCATCAAATCTATTTTCAAATTATACCATTATAGGTTGAAGGTAGGAAAACAAGTTTTTTATATTTTTGGCTTTTAATAATAGGAATATATGAAAGTTTTCAAATTTTAAATACTATAGAAATTTGGAATATTTTAGGAATTAAAATCTGAGTATATATAAAAAGTATACAGACCCTAAGTGTGTCTAGGGTTAGGGTTTTTGAATTTAAGGTTTCTTTACAATAATTTAAATTAGCTGTAAAATAAATTGAAACCCTAATGGAAAATTAATTTTAATTAGCTAGGTTGTCTAGATAAAATTAGAAAATCATAAGTATGCAACCTTAAATTTATTGCATAAAAATATGAATTAAATTAATCTAGGGTTTCAAAAATTCTATAAGTAAGACATGTTCACCAAATGATTTAATCTTTTAGGTTTTTTACATAAGTAATTCCTATTTTTTATTAAAGGGATGAGATACCTAAATTAGTTAAATAAATTGTATTAGTTAAGCTACTAATTTTTTATGACTTTGACTTCTTTTGAGTTTCTAGTAATAGCAATAAATTGGGATAAATAGAGACTTAGCTAAAAATTGACTATCACAAATGGTTTAGGTTTTGAGATTTGATATCTGAGTATTCTATGTCACCAATACGATTCTAATATTCATCCGTCCACTACGCAGCAGTGCCTAGTTTAGATAGTAGTGCCATATGTGTGTAGTGTCCCAAATGTGGTGCTAATGTTCCTTTTGTGGGGCTATTCATTTTTTCAATTATAACTTTCACCTATGTTTGTATGTTCTATTCCTATGTTATAAACACTTTTAGTTTTGTATTATACCTGGAAACCTTGGATTGATGTGCAAAACCTAGTTTTCTTTGTAAGTATGATATGAGAAAGAATTGAGTGTGTGTTAATAGGATGGACTAGACATTATTAACACCCCATTATGTATAGAGTTTCCTACATACCAATACTCCAAAGAGGGTTCAAGTCTAATGTAGTTTTCCCACATAGTGATTGATGTATGTGCAAGTAAATGATATAATGAGAGAGTCCTTAAATGTCTTGAATGTGCTTAAGATTTAAAATGATTGAAAAATTGACTTAGGGCTGATGTATATGGTAGTATGTATAAATTATGATAAAATAGGGATAATGTACCTTAGTTTTTCACAACTTTGTCTTTGGTTTGAATAACTTTTACATCTATTTTACTTTGTTATGTCTTTGGTTTGAATAAATGAGTAATGTTAATTGGAAACCCAAATATTGGCCCCACAACATCCACCTTTGATTTAGGAGCATCCAAGGTGTATAGTAGATAATACACCACCAAAATAATATTTTTTCTAAACATTTTATATAAGTGGCCTCAAATCATACTATTGCTTCATAGAGTCCACAATAGTCACATTTTTGTATTGATCAGTTTTTAGGGATCAAAATATTGCTTGCATTATCTTTTATTCACAATGATCATGTTTGGGTTCACAGAGTTACATTTTACTATTAAAATTCATCGTGGCCACATCTTATTTTCCTAAGTCTCAATATCATCTAATTTACAAAGGTATTAGTGGAAACAACTATAATTATCTATGTTTAAAGATATATAGATTTATGATGTTTATAATTTTGTTAAAAAAAATATAATTTCATGTGTTGGTGGTCACAATCTTCATGTTATTTGGAGACTCTTCATATACTATTTATTCATGACAACATTAGTTTAATATTATAAGTGTTAAGTGATCACCATAAGTTTTTTTTTAAACTACATGAATTTTATATTACATTTAAAATTTAATGGGTGCATGAGACTCCTAAAATCTATGCATTATATCATATAAATTCACAAATAAGACTTGTGCACAAATATTGGTGAAATAAAACATGAGATTCATGGGATGATAATTTTATGAGAAGTGATGGCCTTAAAATTTGAATTCATATTCACATGGTCATGAGCCTTAATTTCATTCCATGAGGTAGTTAGTAAATCAAATGAGTTCAAAATCTTGGGATTGTGATAAATGTCACAATCATAGATGGTCACAATATATAGGATTGGGACCATATCATAACATAAACACATTGAATTATCTAGTATTATTTAATAAATCCACAAGTCTATGGATATATTATAAGTTAATGGGAACAAATTTAGATCCCTTTGATAAAATACCACCTCGTCATGACATGTGACACCATCACAGGCCAACTTATGATCATAATTTAAGTGTGGTTACAATTCTCAAAGTTTCTCATAGTGACACAAATATATTATCGAAAAAAAATCATTTTAAATCATCAATAATGGTATGAAAGATCTCACTGGAATCTATCAAATTAATCTTTTAATTACTCATCACCTTAAAAAAATTAACACAACCATGCAATCATTGTTACTAGAAAGAGAAGATTCAATAATGTCACAAAATCAACTAAAAACAAGGGACGGATCTCATGCTAAATATTAAATGGGATTTGATTAGTAATATAAAAACAACAATGATTGAGTAAGAGTCACTCACTTTAAAAATAATTGAAAAGGTAAAAGAAACAATAATTGAGAATAATATTTTTCGATTTGGAAGATTAAAGAGGTTAGTAGAGGCAAGAGAGACCACATAGTATAAGTAGATCTCAAATCCTATAAGTATAATGATACTTTAATCTCAAATTTATCAATAATGATGTAATTTTATCTTTGATTCAATAGACAAATTATTGTAGCTATCATGTTATCTATTTTGTGTGGTTTTTTTATGTTTCTATGTGTCGTGTGATCACTACTAGTCAGAGAGGTAACCATTAATTTGGCCTAATGTACCTCCCACCTACACCAAGTGGTATCATTATAGGTTTTGTGTTTTCTAAGACATGTTTGAGATGATTCTATATTGACTAATATAAATTTTTTGAAAACAAAAATCTAGTTCAAAAAAGAAATAACACATAGAGGTAATCTTGGTAGAAAAGGCACAATAACAAAATTGATGGTTTTATATACCTAGAATAAATTATAAGAGGAATCCATTAATGACTAGATGTCATATAGACAAAATAAGAATAGGAGTTAATTTTGAATGTGTATGTGATGAATAAAATGAAAGGTCTCAATAAGTAGCTAGGACCAAAGGAACTCAATAACCTAAAGTGAAAGAAATGGAATATTAGGTTGAGTCTAGATTTCTTAAAGTAGTTCCAAGGATTGGTAGAATTATCAACATGATGCATCCTATTACAATGGAAGTTTGAATTTTGAAGAGCTTGTATATTGTAATAGATATATGCAAAATAATTTTTACTATAATTTAATGAAATATCCCAATAGGGTTAAATTTTCATGCACAAATTTGAAGGGCCATGCATCACTATGGAGGGATCATGTGTAGATTAAAAGATATATAAAAGGTTAAGATAATATTAATTAAATGTAAAAAATGGTGAATAAATTGAAAGATGAATTTCTTATTATTATTATTATTATTATTATTATTATTATTATTATTATTATTATTATTATTATTATTATTATTATTATTATTATTATTATTATTATTATTATTATTATTATTATTATTATTATATGAGTTTGTTAAGGAAGGATTTGAAATAATAGGAGACGAGTGTTAAAGAGTAAATAGAAAATGACAAAGAAAAGGTGAGTAGGTATGTGAATGGATTGCATTTTTCTATTCATTATTAAATATGTTTTATTAACTTGAGAACATTATAATAATCCTACCAATGTACATTGTGGATTAAACAATATTATCTAGGAGACAACAAATTAATTCTAGAGATAGAGGAAGATTCATAAGAGGAAGGAGATAGAGTGGTGGAGGAAGAGGATATAAATCATATATTGGAAAAGAAATAAAGTATCAAACCTAGAATTTAAATATGAAAGAAGAGGTTATTCATCTAGAAGAAGAGGATAGTTTGGATGAGGAATAGGCCAAGGTTTCATAAATAAAATCTTTAGATGCACTAATTATGTTGGACATATATATTTTGACTATCCAGAATAATCTCATAAAATTCAAGATAACTAAAGGAAAAAATCATATTTCCCATGGTGATAAAGAAAGTGTGGGATATCAAATGCACATAAAATATATATAACATGGATAAGTGCTTATGATGAAGAAAGGGTTATTCAAAATATCTAAGGAAGTGAATGTGATAGAACAAATGAAAAGACTATTCCATACTATATTCAAAAATTAAGGTAAGTGTTGTAAATTTGTTATTTATAATGGAAGCACTTATAATTTGGTGTCCCAAAAATTGTTAGATAAACTTGGGTTGAGAAGGATAGTACATTGTACTCCATATAAGGTTTCATGGTTGCTAAAAGGACATTTAGTGATAATAAATCAACAATATGTGATGAGTTTTCTAATTGCTTCATATAAATATAAGGTCCTATGTGACATTATCCCCATGGATACATGTCATATGTTGTTTTTAATGATATGGTAGTATGGTATATATTGATTTGTGCAAAATGGAAGGTAAAACACCTACACTCTCATGAAGAATGGAAATACGTTCACCTTGAGTCCATTGAAGGATAAAGGAGATGAAGTAGAAATTGGTTCAAAGGTGATAATGATTTCAAGAAAGGAATTTTTTAAGGTAGTAAGATAATAGGATATATGCTTTTTTATTATGAAAAAATCCACAATAGTTATGACTAACATTAAGATAAGTAATATTCCTATTGAAATTCAATGTTTATTAGATTAATATATTGATAATTTGATTGATGATATGTTTGACGGATTAGTGTCCATGACAAGCATCAACCATAATATGGATCTGGTTCCAAGATAAAAATTTTCCTAATAAAGTATATTATATACTAACCCATATATAAAATGTTGAGATAAAAATTTAGGTGCAAGATTTATTTGATAAAGGTCTTATTAGATAAAGTTTGATCTCATATGAAGTTTTATCTATGTTAGTGCCAAATAAAGGAGGATGTGGTGATTGCATATAGATTTAATAGAGATAAATGAGATCACTATCAACACATATTTCCATTACCGAGGATGGGTGATCTAACGGATTATATAAGTTGAGTAGAATAATCCAACACAATAGATTTAAAGAGTGGGAATCAAAAAATCTAGATAAGAGAATGTGATGAATGGAAAAATATATTTTAACCAAGTGATTCATTATATGAGTGGTTATTTATGGCAATCAGATTGACAAATGATCTAAATAATTTTAAAAGGTTCATTAATGAGGTGTATAATCCATTCATAAATAAATATGTATTTGTTTATTTAGATGATATTTTATTTTTATGTGTCTCAAAGGAAGAGTATTTTTTTTAAAATATATATTTGTTTTGAATTAGTTCATAGAATAAATATTTATGATAAATTTGAATAAATCTAGTTATAGACACATAAATAATTTTATAAGGTTCATGAATGAGGTGTATAATCCATTCATAAGTAAATTTGTAGTTGTTTATTTAGATGATAATTTATTTTTACGTCTCTCCAACAAAGAGTATATATATATATATATATATATATATATATTTGTTTTGGATTAGTTCATAGAATAAATATTTATGATTAATTTGAATAAATCTAGGTATAGACACATAAATTTGGTCATAAGTACTTGACAATGCTAATTCTTGACACATCTTAAACCACATGAATTACACATAAATACATGAATATTATTCAACATTAATTTAAGTCATTTATGAATATGTGAGATCGACCCTTTATTTTTCATTAATACTACACATAAATCTTAATTCCACATTTTAAAGCTACATAAACTCACCCTTAGACCATCTTCAGATAAGGAAAAGTATCCATAATAATTTGGGACAAGTATGCCCTAAGCATATAAGAGTGTTATTATGATCCTAAATGGTTAAGTTGGTCATGTTCTATGCCATATAATAGGTAATGTCTAATTTGAAATCAATCTTTTGGGTCTTTCTGCATGTTTTATAAGGTCAACTAAAGTAAATCAATAAAATTTCTTCCTATGAATACACATCAATGTCACTCATTATCACCACCACATATTCCCTTATCTCAAAGATTGTCACTATTTCATATTAATAAAATATTTTCTATGTTATAAAACTTCAAGATCACTCATAAGAAGAAGACATAATCCAAGTTAAGAGTATGACAAAGTAAGTCTATATTTATCACTATCAATTATCAAAATTATTTTCTATCAGCATAGACATAGTAAAGGAACATAATTACACAACCATTCTAAGTGGGATAACTATGTGATCTGTATTTCCTTGTTTGGATTATTGGATACATAACTAGCAGTCAATCATCAAGGGGGTGATTGAGGTTAGGTCATCTCATTACACTCCCCTCTTTTTATTCAATTTATCAAGCTATCAAATTTCATTTAGGATTTAAAACACAAGAAAAGACAAAAAAATAATTATGTGAGACATAATCCAAGATTAAAAATATCAAATTTATCATTAGAAACAATCACATAAGTTACCATGATCATTTTTTTTATACAATAAACTTGGAAAAGTCTGTAATATATGAAAGAAATAGGCCTAAACTATAGTTCTCCTTTTATGGTCCTATATATAATTAATATATGATACTGATGTTGATATGTCATATTCAACACTCTAACTTCTTTGTCTCTCCCTATCAGTCACATGTCATAATAAACCATGACAAGTTTATAGTCAATAGATTCTTAAGGCCTACATTGTTGTCCACTTGTAACATACATAACCAGAACCAATTTATCATTTCATTCATGATCATAAGCATTCAAATTCATCCCTTCTAATGATTTACAATATCATACATTTAAAAAAATCAACATATAATATTGGTTTGAGCTATGGTTTTTCATCCTAATGCTTTTTCAAAACATGAGCTATCCATATTTTGTAAATTTTCAAATTATAATTATGAATTGATATGCATGGTTAATATTATGATATTATTTAATTTTATGCCTATAATCACTTAATACATTTATAATTTTATAAAAAAATATATTAAAACATATTATTGAACTCAAACATTCTATTTTGAGCATTGCACCTCCTTTTTTATCTTTGTTCTAGGGTTTCAAAACCTATGATTTCAAAACATTAAAAATATTCTTTCTTTGACCTCAATGCTTGAAATTTAATTCTTGGACTTCCTTTTCAGAATAAATTTTTTTTCTCACTATTTTTCCATTGCTTTTTTATTTGTTTTCTTATAAAATATATTTTGACAATTTTAAAACTCATAGAAGGAATCATTTTGGGAAAAGTGTTCATCAATTTTAACTAAGCTATAGAGTGAGGGGTACTTATAAAATACTCAATCCATGAGATAAAACTATATATGTATTTTATTTTTCACATACCTCACAATATATCATAAACACTTAGGTTTTATTTTTCATCCATAGGAAGCCTTTGACTATTTGTTATTTTTGTGTAGTGGTAAGTAATTAGCCACCTAAAGTGACTCTCAACATACCCTAGAGAAGGGATAGTTTGGCTATGGGAATGGTGAAATACTCATTAGTTAGTTATTTTTTGGATATGTTTATTAATTATAATTGGGATCAATATATCTTACAGTCTACGAAGCATTTTAGTTGGACCCCTAATCCTTGTTGTAAATTTTCAAAGTTTCAAATTCAAATCATGGTAAAAATTAATGACTTTTATTTACATATCTTAAAATATATAATTAATTTTAATATTAATTTCCACATTATTATTTATTATTTATGTACATTATTCAAATCAAAATTTTATAAAAAAACACCATAACGAATAATGTGCAAAATCAATCCTTTTTATAATATTATTATTTCAACATCCAATATAAGTTATTACCTACTATAGTTAGGAGCTAGAGGATGTGTGTGACTTAGTTTTTTCATCTTGATCTAATTGATTTTCAATGACTAAAATTATATTTTTATGTTCATATTTTCAACACTATACGAGGATAAACATCTCATCATGATAGAAAGATGGTGGTAATAATATTCCTCCATAACCACTTCTACATCATACAGGTAAGTCATACCAATCCAAAGGTTATGATATCATGGATTAACTATAGAATACTCAAACTAATAATTCAATGTTTTAATTAATCCAAACAACACCAATATATAAATATGTTCTTTAAGTTTATTTTTTAAAATTGGATAGGGTAAAAATCATGTTTTTAGAAGGTTCTAGAACTTGGTACAAATGAGATAAAGATAAAACATTGGTGGTCCCTTTACATGCATCTACCAGTGGTAATCGAATAAGCATAATGATGAAGAAAAAACTTTCCTAGGGGCCAACACCTGTCTTAACCAAACAATGAAAATCACCATGCTTAAGAAACTAACCCAACTAAGATTAGGTAATATTTTGTGAAAATTCAATATTTCCACAACTTTTAGCTAGTGTCCATAAAATATTTACTTAGGAGCCCACTTGAGTGAAGGGTCAAGGTGGAATATTTTTGAAACACAATTCTTCTACCTTTTTTCATTGTTTGCATATTACTCCACTCAACCTTATCTTATGCAATTTTCAAGGATATTGGTATGGATATTTAAAATAATTTAAAGGGGGTAAGTGTACGGAGATGGGGGGCCAAAAGGTAGACATAATTTCATGAAATAATTTACATGTACATGGTTTTTAATAACCATGTACATAGTTCTTAAAAACCATATACATAGTTCTTAAAAACCATGTATGTATTTTTATGACATAGGCTTGGTATTATAGAGATAAAACCATGTATGTAGTTTTAAATACACATACACTTTGTTAAAAGAAGAGAACCATGTATTTGGTTCTTTTGTTTTAAAACCAAATAAAAATTGTCAATGTCAATCATTTGGCATCAATGCAAATTGTGAGCAAAGGATAATAAAAGCAAATACACACTTGATGAGACCATTATAACCTAATTTTACAATGCCACACCAAAAGAGAGGTATGCAAATGAATTTTAGTGTATTTAGAAACAAAATTAGTTAATTTTGTTGAATTTTACTTAAAATTGTTTTCTTTTTTTTTGTTTTTCAACACATGCAGAGGGAAGTGGCACTGAACAACAACTTGAACCTCTTCTCCTTCCTAACCCACAAAACCATCCTATCTATTCTTAACCACAAAATGCTCATATCCAACCTCCCTTGTAAAACCCTCATAGACCTCCTATTGTTAATAAAGCCCCCATGGTAGTCAAGAGGATTTAGCATCCCATATTATTGAAAATAAGTTGAAAATTGGGAGTCTAATTAGGACATTATTGGATTCCCATGAAAAAATGCCCATTAACTTTTTATATTAAACACTAGTTGAAATGGACTCATTAATGGGTCAAATTGATAGATGGGTTGAGTATAGATATAGATTTAGGGAATACTATTCCAAAAAATTGTATGCAACCACTATTAAAGATAAAAATATAACCAAAGCCCAAATTTGTGCCATATTCATTAATAGTAAAACTAGTGTGCCTCTAGATGTGATGGCCAAATGTATTCCAATCCACTAGTACATTCATGATTTGATCAAACATAATTTTTGAGATTGATGGTGGATGGTCTTTCATCACTTTCCTTACAATAATAATGACCCCCTAGTCTATTTTTTGAGAAACTTGTATTATGGGCTTGTGTTGAATGATGTTCCAAACTATTTTTATTTATCAGTGTTCTTTGGCAAAGGAAAGGGCTCTATTTAGGATAGGCTAGGTATATGTCATGTCCCTAATTATCCCATGAGAGTACATATTGACAAATCACATCCTTTTGAGACCCTACCCTTTATAGTCAATGACACTATAGTGATTGATACTTTGCATATGATTAAGAAACTTAATAACACCCTTGTTCAACATACAAGATAGATTTCTCATACTCCTATGAAAGGTTTACATGGTGAGGCTTCATCTAGCACTACTACCTGATGAGATTATTATTGAAGATCATGTGGTGTTATATACACTATACCTGAGGTAGAGGGGGATATCATATAACCCATTCATGGTGGTATTTTTTTCAGCCTAGATGTTATCTACCTCACTATGTTTTGGCCATCTAAATTTGATCTGGACACCTTCGCTACAACTTCCCAAGTAGCTTTAATATTTTTAATGTTGCAAAAAATTGTCAGACTTGTTAAATTTTAAATATTTGTATAATTTGAAATATATTTAATTATTTTTCATATATAAAGTTCAATAATTTATATGATTTTTTTATGTTATAATAGTATGTTGGACACCACAAGAGCATGTGTTGCTAATACTATGCCTTTATATAGCTATATGGAGGTTATTTTTAAGGATTAATTAATGTTATTGAAGCAAATAACCTACTTTAATTTATTAACTATGATAAATTTTTATTCAATTAGTTATATTTGGTTTCTATAACTCTAGTATTATTCACACTTATATGTATGTGTGTGTGTATATATATGATGAAGTGACTAACAATGATATTTTGTTTGCTCAATTTATGACCATGTTAGACACTCTACCATTTATTATAGAGGGAGTAAATATAGGTTTTTTTTTTTGTAATTTCATCTACATAGAGGTACATGAGAGTTATTTTAATGTTTAAGTGTAAACATGGTGTGTGTTTTGTAATTTTCCTTTCTACTTATGGAAATAGCTAATGCATAGAACAATTATATATGTAAAGTCCTCTAGTGATGTCTTCTGGCCATGTCAAAATGATTAGTAGGCTTGATATGTTATAGTTGATAATTTTATTTGTAAATTAATCTATTATATTTTAATGATTTAGTCAATTGAATTATATTTTTAAGTGATAATTTTTAGTTTTTATTATATATGTGTGTGTGTGCGTGTGTGTGTATGTGTGTGTGTGTGTTTATAGGGACCCATCCCTTCCATTATCATGAACACATCACTGACTCATATTGGTGATTTATTTCACACTCTCATTCTCTAGCATGAACATATCATTGACCCTATCGATCACTAGTCCCAAAATGACCGTGATCTCTAGCTTATGGTAAGTGCCCCTTTGAATATTTTTTGTGTCATAGTAAAAACTTAACATGATAATTTTTTAATTATTTTTTTCCAATACATGTAGATGTTTTGACAATATTTTCATATGAATAGTTATATCTACAAGAAATTATTGAGTAGAGGAGGACTCATACTTGTACATATTTGACACTTCTAGTTGTGATCAAGGCATCCTATTGAAAGGCTTCTATAAGTATGGAAAAGAGATTGATGTATTTTGATGATTAGGATCATGTATTATGACATTTTTTTGTATTCATATATGGCTTGATGTATAGGTTTTTCCAACATTATATTCCTATAGACATTGACCCAAGATATTATATCAAGTGGTCACATCTTGTATGCCTTTATATGGCTTTTATGGATCTATTACATACATAGACCATTCAACATTTTAATTTTTTAATAATCTCATTGATTTCATATTTTGTATTTTTTTATAATTTATTATATATTCTATTACATTTTCACATTTTTTTATTCCTTAAACTTTTGTTGAGCATTAAAAATAGACCTTGCAATCTGTTGAATGTTGTTGAAACATATGTGATGCAGGAGAATCAATAAAAGTATCATGAAATGGTGGTTTCAAGATTTATTATATTATTAAGTATTCAAATAAATTAATAGGTAAATTATATGCTTTGTCAATTTTTCCCACCAAAAGCAAAATTTGGATTTTTTAATGTATTTTTTGTAAATATGTTTAAATATTGCGATTGTGAAAATATCATGCTGATTTTTCATGGTCCTATAATTTGTTTAAGGTTTCCTCTGAGGTTAGTTAAATGTTTATTATCCCAAAAACCTAACAAAGTTAATGTAGCTAAAAGATTACTCAAAATCTAGCATTTACTATCTTGAGGGTAGGTGGTTGAGTGAGAATATTAGGCCAAATTAGGACATTCTAAGATTGGATTTGTATTCATCCATTGGATAGTATTTAAGCCAAACAAGTAGTAATGAATTTTAGGGCTAGAAAAAACATAAAGGGTCAAATTTTTCCTAATTGTGTTGTCATTGACAGTCTACCAATGCAAAATAGTGGTTTGTGTATAAAAAAGTGTGATTTATTGAAAATAAAAGGATTTTTGTTGTTTGAATTATTGTAATCATATATTTTTTATATTATTTGATGATATTCAACACAATTTTAAGTTATTTTTCTCTTGATTCCAATTTCTCCTTGTTGAAACCTACCAAAACATTTTTTTACACACCTATAGTCCTTCAAAGTCACTTGTAACGCATGAGAAAAGTTACATGAGATTGGATGTAATGTTGGGAAATTTAGATAAGGTTATTAATCAATTTTAA
This sequence comes from Torreya grandis, assembly GCA_037957365.1. Lineage (NCBI taxonomy): Eukaryota > Viridiplantae > Streptophyta > Pinopsida > Cupressales > Taxaceae > Torreya > Torreya grandis. The sequence goes on from JARHVA010011026.1 coordinate 73,780, forward strand.
AATTTATTATAAATATTATAAATACCCTAAAATTTATGGAAAAAAATTAGTATCTTTCAGGCTATGAATCTTCTAATAAACCCTAAAACATGGTTTTTATCACAAAAAGCCCCATAACTCAAATTTTAACATATGAAAATCATTCAAAACATATGAGTAGTTTATAGAATATGTTTGGGATATAATTTAAGGATTATTAGGTTGAAATTATTTATAAAATTATAGTTATAACTGATTGTGTTCTGGCATGCCTATAGGTGACTACTGAGAAGGCTCAAAAAGGAGAAAAATTGATTGTTTAAATTTGATATTTGGATTCAAGATCCATATAAAGGTCTATTAGTGTTGTGTGATCACTTTTAAACACTTTAATAATGTGATATAATTCATTTTGTGATTGGATTAAATAAATTTGTGTTGTGCCTTAAGACACACACCCCACTTTCATGATTTTTAAAAAATTGTGACCCATTATTAAAAAACCTCTACCTATGGAACTATGAGAATAAATATATATGACTAGGGTATCACAAATTTGTCATAAGGGTTGTTTATATAAATTTTATCTTTTCCCCAATTTAATTTTTTTTAAATACAAGCTTAAACTAATATCTTAAGTCATTTTGAACCTTAAATTTTCACAATTTTTACTTTGATGTGATTTGCAAACTAACAAATCTAATATTTATATGTCCTAGTATGTATATGTTGATAAAGATATAAATATCCAAAAATCATTGATTTCCTCCAATCAGGGCCATAATAAACATTTCATGTAGTTTTGACATGTGTCACTCTCGAGTTATTCAAATTTTTTGTATGATTATAAAAGGTTAAGTATTTTGATCCCCTATGCCACTCAAGCTCTACAATCATGCCATGGGACATATCCACACTAAAATGGAAACACATAAACTTCACTCATTTATCTATAAACTTAAATTTTATGTTCTCTTATGAGCTTCCAATATTTTAATTTCCTAAGTCTTTGGGCTTCTAAGATCATTCTATGTGCATCGATCATGGTAATATACATCTATGGGAAGGTTAAATGGTTCTTTGGTCTATGGCCCAATGTCTCAAGGTCCAAAAATTCTATGGTTCCAAGTGATCAACATTTGGAATATTTGTAATAATTTTCATCATCAAAAAGTTATGCAATCATTTGGTCACCCATCTAATACTATGAGATCCAAAGTCTCTAGGCCTCTTAGATCACTCCATGCATCTCAATTGCTTTGAATAGTGACCACAAAAATATTTTCACCAAGAAGGATACAAATCTAATGCCTCGATCTTCTCTGCTTCTAGTGATCTGAGATAATGCCATGTGTCTTAATCATGTTATCTCATTATTACGAGACCTCTCAAACACAATGAACAAATTCAAAGGGCCATATTAATGAGAACATGACAATTAGCACTATTAGGGGAAGGTATGGATAAAACATAAGGAATAATGTTTGATAGCATAGGAAGGAAGCAATTTTATGAATGGCTGAAAAATATCTCAAAGTAATGACTATACAATAAGAATTAAAGAAAAACTTCCACTTAGAAAATAAGGGGCTTCTACCAAAGCTGACTAGAATATTCAAATCAAAACATGTATCAAAGGAAAAAGTTTGTTATCAGCATTGAAGGTGAATGAATACATTTAGTACATAATCCTACGAGTAATATATATCAAATATATGAAAATTAGACTCAGTTTGATATTGCTCTATTGATCAATTAATTTCATTCTCAAGCTTCTTAGGTATCAAATGAGTTATAATTTATTTAGTCACTCGGTGCCAAAAAAACCAATCCAGCACCTCATAGGAACTTGTAATCACTAAAGGATAACAATGGACTCCTTGAAAAAATAATGTAAGACCTTAGTACCATCCCAATTCTCATTTTTGGGATCAACATAATAGAGAGACATATTATTTGAGAAGAGTTCATTGAATTACAAATTTTCTCAGTATTTGGTGCTTTAGGAAGAGACTGAATCAATTCAGTCCTAGTCAAAAAGGATGAACTATCCCTATAAGAGAAATAATATATAGATGATTTTTTCCTAATTAAGGAATAAGGTTTCTACCAAGATGTGGCCAAACCATAGGTAGTGCCATGCCTTAACCTCTTAAAGTTTCTATTCTTTAATGGAACCACTATAGGTGACATATTACATGTGAGGAAAGTCCATACCACCTCTACTTACATCTCAGGGAGGCATTTAAAAGGTACCTTAAGCTTCCCTGACTTGAAAATTCCTACAATCAAGTCTCAACTAATGTGTAATTTGTGCACAACACTATGGACAGGAAGTTGAAGTAATCACTTGCAAAAATATAAGGGTTAAATATGAAGGGGGAAATATCCACCAATTAAATTATTAATTTTATACATGGATTTTCCATAGTAATGGAACGTTGTTGAACATATTGTATGAGTTCCCAAGTATTACTTATGTTCAAGTTGAATGGGTTCCATTATTAGACATATTAATGGAAACTAATAAATTGGTATCCCTGAGAGATTATAAGTGCAAAGATGAAATCATAGATACTCTAACTTGATAGGAAGTCTGAGGATGGAAATTTATACATGATGTATTACTTACTATATGTGGTCATGACTATTGTATACAAGCCCTATGGCCAAGAATGACACCCATCAACTGAGTATTTGTGAAAAAGTGTCAAATAATATTTAACATTCATGTTTATTCATAGGTATATGAATGATATTAAAAGTATAATAAATGAGGTATATCCTCATATATACCTAGCTACACAATGCACCCCAATGCCCAAACTATCTGGAAACATAACAAGGATAATCACCAAATGGGTTATTACTGGTCATATCTAAATGTAATTATGATAGGATTGGAGGGTACTAGGAATACTCCTTTATATTTACCTCATCATGTTCCTAATCACATTGTATAAGAAGAGATTTCCTACCAAGTTTTCAATAGTGTTGATGATGAATTATAGTAGAGACACTTTTCCTACAACTTCAAAATGCCTTTCAACATTTAGCAACAATAGTATATGACTATGTCACATTTCATTTTAATTGGTAAACCCAATATAACTTGTAACTTTCACCATTCAAGGAATGAGACACTATAAAGGGATAAGGGGGTACCTCAAATATATCTTGTATAATAATAAATTTCATTTTTCTTATGGTAACCATACTTATGACCATGATCAGGTTTTCTTGAATGCTTTGAATGACTCTAAAGTATGGTTTTTGTGAGTGCCTGAGATGAATATGAATTATGGATAAATGTGAATGATATGAAGATATATATGATACTAGTAGAAGACATACAATATAATCTAGAGGCCATATAAGAAGAAGATCAAAATGCACGGAGCCTATAATGGCCTCCATTTCCATGATAAGGCTCTCAGCCACAAGATCAACCTCTTTCCCTAGAGTTATAACCCATAGAAGATGATGTAAATCAATAGAGAGCTAAAGGGAGTCAAAGCCTCAACTTCAGAAGAAAATTTTGTGAGGAATTATTATTCCTAATATTCCTTCCACTTTCAAAGCTTCATATGAGCAAGTCTTAGGGATAACAACAACAATGGATAAACTAGCCATTACTTCATCTGGTCAAAGGAAGAGTACTTTTGTGATGACTCATTTTCTTCCTCTCACCTCAACCACCAATTGATCATTATATAATTATTTTCGTCATATTTCATTTCAATTCTAACTTCCACTACCTTTACTAAATTTCCTATGTCCCATCATGGAACCCATATGATCTCCATACCTTCCGATTCATCACATTCATCCCCCTCACCTACCAAAGTTATTCCTACACTCCCTATAATATCTCATCCACCCTCTAAACCACATATATTCACATACCAATGAAAGCACATGGATTCCCATACTCCTTCCATAGATATAAATATATAAGAGAGATCATCACTTGGTCTCCCTGTCATTGAAGAAGTTATTAAGGAAGATGAGAAAGGTACATAGGCTACCATAGAGCTACTAGAAAAAGATAAAGCAAAGTAATTGATATCTCTGGTTGATTATCCATCATAATAGTAAAATAAAGAGATAGGAATAGCATCATTAGATAATAAATAAGTTGATTTGGATAAATTAAAATCTTTGAGTGTGTGAGAAAAATAAAGAGGAGACATCTTGATCAGGCTCACCCTAGAAAAAACATAGAACATTTCTAAGTTTTTTTCCATTATTTGTTCAGTACCTAGAATACAAATTCTAATTGTAATTTTACTTGAAATAATGCCTACTATTTCTTCTTCCACTTCCATTATCACTAGTAAAAATTCTAATATTCTTTCCACACCAAAATTAATAAGGACACCTATAAAATTCCATTTTGATAATTTGGTCATAGTTTCCATTTTTAGTAAGCCATCTACTCCAAGAAATAAGGAAACATAAATATTATCACTTGGATTTTCACCCCTTGAGGAGATATCTCATCTCTCCTCATCCATGTGTCACAATAGAAACATCTCACAAGTTGTGGGTAACCAATAGGTGAGATGAATCTCTATAAGGGATAGCTCCCTTAATAGGAATAACATCATTAGATAATGAATAAGTTGATTTGGATAAATTAAAATATTTGAGTCTGTGAGAAAAATAAAGAGGAGACATCTTGGTCAGGCTCACCCTAGAACAAACTTAGATAATGAATAAGTTGATTTGGATAATAGTAAAATAAAGAGATAGGAATATCATCATTAGATAATGAATAAGTTGATTTGGATAAATTAAAATCTTTGTGTCTGTTAGAAAAATAAAGGGGAGACATCTTGGTTAAGCTCACCCTAGAACAAACTTAGAACATTTCTAAGTTTTTTTCCATTATTTGTTCAGTACCTAGAATAAAAATTATAATTGTAATTTTACTTGAAATAATGCCTACTATTTCTTCCTCCACTTCCATTATCACTAGTACAAATTCTAATCTTCTTTCCACACCAAAATTAATAAGGACTCCTATAAAATTCCATTTTGATAATTTGGTCATAGTTTCTATTTTTAATAAGCCATCTACTCCAAGAAATAAGGAAACATAAATATTATCACTTGGATTTTCACCCCTTGAGGAGATATCTCATCTCTCCTCATCCAAGTGTCACAATAGAAACATCTCACAAGTTATGGGTAACCAATAGGTGAGATGAATCTCTATAAGGGATAGCTCTGTTGATGCACTCTTTGATGTACTTTCTTACTTATCAACTTTGCATAAAAAGGGTCAAGAAGAAAAACTAAAAAATATAAATTTTGATGCACCAATAATGATTTTTTTCCTATTGACTGAACTTATGCTACTTAGAGAAAATCAAATCTTCTTTCACACATAACTCACAACTCAAGATAGATTGTTACATCAATGCTTCATATTATAGGTTAAAGAGGTATACTAATGTTGAAGAGGGATAATGAATGATCCTTTCGAGAATATAGTAGTAAACCACTTCTAAAAATATCATATACTAATAAATAACACTAACAAAGACCTGTAACAATTACTCTTTTTCATACTTGGTGGACAATCAAAGACAACATGATAGAAAAGACTATTCTTTACTAGCTAAGATGAAGAAGATTTGTAATCAGAATCCATTATGTAGAATGTAAGATGGAAAAGTCACTACTTATAGAATTTGGGAGAGGAGTGAGAAAAGGGAAGTCCAAAGGTCACTTGGAAACTTGTAATTTTGAGATAAGGGGTTAAATTTACATGAGAAAAGGATTTAAAACTGACCATGAAATATTATAAGGTATAAGTGTCAATCCAAGGCATGAAACTCTTAGAATATGGCATGAAATTCCTTGTGTTGGCTCAAAAAACTACCTTCATCATATAACTCTATTGGAACATCCAAAAATTTAATAAGGATAGGTATAATTATTTTGATAAGATGTACAGGTTGTATACATTCTCTTACATGCATTGGTTGCATTTTTAATCATCTAGAATCTTCTAGAAGTAAACCATCACTGCTTGCAATCAAGGAAACTCCTCTTTCACACACCTTGCACACTTGAATTTCAAAATGGATTTAGTTTCTTATGAAAATACACAAATTGGAGTGAATTAAATTTTTCAAGTCCATCCATGTCCTTAGAGGCATCAGGCACACCTTAAAATGTGCTTACTTTAAGTTTTCCACTCTTCTCACTATCATGTTCACTATGCCAGTTTGACTACCTAAGATGGAGTTATTAGTAGGAACACTTAGGTTATTTTATGTAGTATTAAATTATCATAGTGAGTTATAATAAGTCATAATATCACTCCTAAAGTTTATTTATCTTCTTTAAAGTCTCTATAACTTTCACAATTCATAAAACAATAAAAAAAAATCTATTCTCTACCATGTCCATACAGGTATGGTAGCAAAAAAATCAATGAGGAGGATCCATGAAGAGTATTCTACAACCTCCAACCACTTTCATGGTAATTTCATACAATTTTGATAGTTATATATGTTTTTTTCTTAGTTGGGTTCTTATCCAGGGTTTAGTATGGTTTTAGGTTCCTTTTGTCCTTAACCTTTATTCATAAAGATGGGATGTTACAAATACCAAAAAAATTCATTAAATCAAGGTTAAATACCTATTTCAACCTCCAAAAACTCTTTATACCTATATGTACAACCTCAGATAATATAAAAGAACTCAAAGATAGACTATCAAGATTTGACCTTCATGTATTGCAGCTTTGAATTGGCTCTGAGCCTCAAAAAGGATTTTTTATGATTTTTCTACAACGTGGAAGATTGAGAACATTTTTCATCACCATAAAAACATTATTTGATAGGTTATAATTCCCACCTATATCTATAAATTACATTGACCCCCCATTTAGATATTAGGCTTAAACCCTACCTAACATGCATGCCTGTAACTTTGGAATTCTAGACTACTTTGCTGAGATTATTCCTTATGTGATTGATTCTTCATGTTGATATAGGTATGATTAAACTTAAAATACATTATTATAAGGTCTATATATCCTTTCATCCACCATTTTCACCATTCTTCCCCAAAAATATAGGTTTTATACACAAGGGAGTGTCCTCTGTATGAGACAAAACAGAGGGAACTTCCCCTATTTTCAAAGACAAAATAAATGGAGGATATTAAAAAATTATTTAGGACCTTATACACTAAAATTTATCCCTTTTTCATCTCATTTTACTTTACATCTCTCCCAAAAACCAAAATAGACCTCTGTGAAGGCAGACTATGTAGGGTTTAGGATGTAAACTATGTATTGTACCATAGGGTCTCTTCTCTTTGATTTGTACTCATCATGAGAGTATCAAAAGTTTTTATACTTTTATTATGGATATTTAATTCACCTACAACATTAGATGATTTTCCAAACCCTTCTTGGTTCCTACCCTATTGAGATTAGCCTAGCCTAAAGTCAATTTCTTGACTATGTTTCTCTTTCTTGTAAGTAATTGTGCTTTATTGAACCTAGGTATAGTGTCTAAAAATAATATTAGATTCCTATAAGATCATTTAATACTTAATGGACCCATTTTGAATCATTTTTATTTTATACCCGCACTTAGACCTCACTCCTCAACCTATTGTTGCCTACAGTCAACTACAGTTGACTATATTAGAGCAAGTAGAGGCCTATGGGAAAGAAGTCATATTATAAAATGTGAAACCTCACCTTTATATAATTTGAGTAAATTTGAATAATATTTCATAGACTATTGTAGGTGTTTCTATGCTTAAGTCCCTCTCATGGATGGTATAGAAACTCACAGTCAGTTGTAGGTGCACATTTTCAGAGGAAGGGACACCTGTAGGTGTGAATAGGATAAAAATTCAATGTATCATCCTCATTAAATGATAACTAAATCACAAGTTTTCTTTCCAACTACCTATAACCATTAAAACATGATGTCATGATCTATTTTCCAACCTTGGTTTCTAGAGTCATCTTGGAGTTTCAAATCGTGTAGGTTTCACTGCTTGAATTTAGTGCACGAAAGTGCAACTTTGGGTTTCTCAACAACCACTTTATACAAATAAATTACCATCCATATTTTTCATGCATATTGTCCTATATGGGGGATACTATATCTAGTCATCAAGATGCACCAAGAGATTTGACAAATATTTTATATAGATTTCACCAAATCACCCAGACCTCTATTTTGTAATTTTAGGGATTACATCCTGAACACTTGCATCTTATGTTATAAGGTGATCTATACTTATATTTTTAGATTTGACACCTCAAATGGGTTTTCCATTATCAATACCAATGTTATAACTCCCAATAAAGTTTTACCATTACTCTAAATTCTTCATATGACACCTCAGCTTACTGTTAACACTACCTGTAGGTAGACATTTTGATGTGTATAGGTAGTGAAAATGAGTGTGGATAATGTGCATGAGATGTAGGTCTTAAATTGACTCTTAGACATATATTAAATATTACCAATAGATTATGTAGTTTATCAAGGATCTTTCTCAGCTCAAATTATCCTTTTCAACATGCTTTGTTTCCATGAAGACACCTATAGGTAGACATTTTGAGTTGCATATAGACAAGTAGTGAGTATGTGAGTGGATACTGAGCATTGTCTTGACCATAAATGAGTTTTACACCTATCTCAATACATCCAAATGTATTTTAAAAACCTCAAATGTTTTTAAAGATATATATTCCTAGTTTCCACATGATTTTCTTCCTTTAAGCACCTATAGGTGAACTTTTATGGCAAACTATGTGGAAGCACTGCATACAGTCAACTATAATGGGATCTTTATCATTTGGAGACTCAAACAACTACCTCATGTTTGTATATTATATTACAAAAAATTTAAACCTTCATTATACTTTTGTATATGGTCTCATACCCTCCAAAAGTCATGACTGAGACTAAGGATGAGCTGGGAGTTGATTGTGCATGTTAATGGATTACAACCTAAATGATGCTTACCTTGGAGGTTGAAACTTTTGAAATAAGGATATTTCCCTAACACCTTGGAGTTATTAAGACACCATGATACTTTGGATTGATGGCGAATGTGGAGTGCAAGTCCACTATCAACACCTTCTTGTAGAGTGAGTTGTTTGAGCTAACAAAATATTTTCAAACATGATACCAATCATGGATAACATGAAAGGAGATGTCAACATCATATAGAGATATAATCACAAAGTGAGATATACATAATATTCCAAACAAGAATATAACCTATAGGGTGTAGGAAAAAGTGAGTATAAAAACATAGTCAACTTGTTAAGGATGATTCATAAAGCACAATTGACCAATCCTTGAATAATTGTTATGGAAATGAATCTCTCTATGTTTAATTTCACCTATAAATGGTTTTTAGTTTGAAACATCCTTAATTGTCCATACCAATCATAAACCTACTGACCACTTCTATGTGTCTAGAAGGGTAAAGAAGGAGTACAATGGTTTTGGACCTTTTTTAGCACTTATAAAGTGTGTAAAGCACTAAAATGAGTCTAAGGAAGATTAAGATACATTAATTGACCTTCTCCCACATGTGGGCTTCCCTCATGGGCCATACAAGTTCCAAAACCCTACCTTTTCAGTTGGTTTCTTGATTTTGAGTTAGATAACCTAAAATATTCAGATGGGACTAACATTATTGATAGGAAATACAAATTTTTGTAAATTTTAAAGGAAATTAGGTCACTTATAAACCTTTAAAACTATTCCACTTACATTTATGACCCCTAAAAGCCTACTAAGTGACTCAAAATGACATATAAACTAATCATACCATGATTAAGTCTAACAAGGGATCAAATTAAATCAAATGGACTATAACATATCCCATGATAAAATATTATACCCCTAAAACATCTAAAGATCATTTTTTTACCTATGGTGGTCCTTATTTGACCTATAGGGTCAAATTTGATCAACAAATTGGTGATTCATAGGGGTAGTATGCTTGTTATACTAAAGATCAGCAGTCTTATCCTATCCATGGGATAAGGGATTAAATTAATTATTTAATAAAACTAGTGATGAATTGCCTAAAATACACATAAAAAACTAGACCATACCACACCAAACAACATAAAACAAAGTAAGACACCAACAAGACTCACACATGTGCATAAACACTTAGGGAAAATAATAAATATAGTAGCTATGTACAAAGAGAGAGTATAACCTTAGTATCAAAGTTTAAGATAGATCCCATTGAGTGGGATATGAATCTCCTCTCCATCTGAATTTGAGAGTTGGAAAGCATTATTTTGCTTGCATTGAGTGATGACATAAGGGCCACTCCACAAAGCATTAAACTGTGTGTGTTTTCCAGCCTTATCCATATCTTCATCCCATTCTAGAACAATTTCTCCTTCTTGTAAGGTTTTTGGAAAGTATTTCTTATCAAAATATCTCTTTGTTTGATCTTGATGAGCTCTCATAGTTTGCATAGCTTGATCCCTTATTTCTTCAAGCTCCATCAAATCACATAATCTGACCTCCATACTTTCATTTTCCATCAACTCCAACTATTAAGTGAGATTTAAATATATCAATTCAAGTTAAATAGGTATTCTAACCTCTCTTCCACAAAAAATGTATACAATGAGTTTCCAATGGCTCTCTTGAGGGTGATTCTATCATCCCAAAGAGCTATCTTCAATTTAGAATGCCAAGCTCTTTGGTTTTCCTCTATTATCCTATTGATAATCCTAATTATATTCTTATTGGTGGAATAATCTATTCCATTCCATTGTGGATAATAATTGGAGGAAGTACTAATATAAATGACATCTTTCAAATCCCACTCACTTGTCTTCCTTCTAGGGAAAGCCAATGGATTGTCTAAACTTATTGTTGAAGGAGTCCCAAATCTTGTCATTATGACTTCATAGAAGTCTAAAAATGAACTTTCATTTACTTCCTTGAGAGATAGAATCTCCACCATTATTTTAAAGTAATATGTGGTAGCTAACACCCACTTATGCCCAACACTAGAAGGTGGGTTGATTAAGCCTCTGAAATCTAGAGCCCAATGCATAAAATGTTGGTATACTTGTATTGGATGAAGAGGTAAGTCTACAAAAATTTTTTTTCCACAAAAGAGAAAACATTTATAATATTTCCTTACCCAATCATGAGTATCTTTAAACAAACTAGGACAAAAATAGCAATCTCTCATAATCTTGGCAGTTGTGGTCCTTAAAGCAAAGTGACCACTTACTAGTCCATCATGAAACTCTAATGATATCTTATCAACCTAATATAATTCAAAACATCTCAATAGTACATCTAAAAAATACTCCATCAACAAGTACATAAGGGATAGATTATAATCTGATGTACCTTCTTTTGGATTTATCTAGGCCTTGTGGACATTCATCGGTTTGAATAAAATGGGTTATTTCTTGTATCTAACTCCTCATTTTTAAGGATGTAGCTTTCATAGGATCATATTTAAGGTTTAAAATAACTTCCTTTTGTTCCTTCAAATCTGAAGCAAAGTATTCACATAATTTTTTCCCTTTCACTAGTTTGGTTATCTTGATTTCTACATCATACTCTATTACTTTTGTAATTTAACCAGCCCTTTTTTAATTCAAATATCAACTCAAAAGGAATTATTTGACATTATTATGATGTAACAATATATTAATATTATTTTTAGATAACATGTGCCTAAACTTCTTTAGGTTTATAACAACTAAAAGTACTTGCTTCTCTACATAAGTGTACCTTACCTCATAGCCTTCTAATCTTTGGCTAAAAATGCAATAAACTGCTCCAAATTTTCTTCATTGGATTTATTGAGCATGGAAGAGATTAATTATTCATTTCCAAAAGTATACAAGTTAAAATCCTTTGAGAAATCAAGACTTGCAGGATTTGGAGCTTGAGCAATAGCTTTCTTGATCTCTTCAAAACTCTCTTCCCTTCTCCTTGTCCAAGTAAAAACTTGATATTTCCTTATCATATAGGTTAGAATCTTGAATAAATTATAAAAATTAGGAATAAACCTCTTTATGAAATTGATTTTTCCAAATAAGCTTTGCAAACCTTTCTTCTGTTTAGGTAAAGTCAATACCAAGATTACACTCACCTTTTTAGGATCTATGGATAGACCTTTCTTTGAAATTCCTTCATGAATAATAAAAACATGATTCATTGTATTAATATAGATTAAAAACTCTCTAAATATCCATTTGCATCCTTAGAGAAAACTGTGATAGCATCAAGATATATTAACACTATATCATTGATTAGGCCTTGAAAATCCATGTCCATTACACATTGAAAATTTTCACCATCATTAGACAAACCAAAATTAATTTTATTATAAGAATATTTACCCCATTTTGTGGTAAATTATATCTTTTATTGATCTCCTTCCTTCACCAAAAATTGATTATACCATGGATATCCATTAATGAGTGAGAACTTTTCACTACCTGCCACAACTTGCAAAATTTGCTCCATGGAGGGAAGAGGATAATGATCTCTCAAGGAAACTCTATTCAAATCTCTAAAGTAAACAAATTATCTAATCTCCCCATTATTATTCCTTATAGGGACTAAGTTTTCCAACCAAGATGAATGCTTAATAGGAAAACTGATCTTACATTCAATCAACTTTGTAAGCTCCTTTCTAATGAGAGGCTCAATCTTAGGATTTATTGGCCTTTATTTTTGATTTATAGTCTTATAATTATCATATAAATCTATGGTATGTTTAGCTATATTTGTATCAAATCCATTTATTCACTATATTCACATGCAAAGACAGAAGAAAAATCCTTGCATAATTCAATGAAAGCATATCTTTCTTCTCTAGTACATACCTTCCCAAGAGAAAGGAACTTATCTTTGAATATTTGTACTCTATCAAAGTTTTATTGTTTATTATACATGCTTACCTTTGAATTATTCAACTGATCATCATCATTGAAAATAATCTCAAGTGTGACTAAGCCCTTAGGGAGCTTGTTTGTCTTCAATTGTACAATCTACCCTCCATATTGTTGTTGTAGTTTGGACTAGTTTTTTTAGAAAAACTGGCCTCTTCTTATAGAAAGAGAGATATTTTATGGTCACTATCAAATAATTTTGAATTAATGATATTATCTGGTATAGAGGGCCTTACAATCAATTTGAAATGAGGTTGGTTCTTTTCATCTCTTATCCCCTTTGGAACATCAAACTAAGCTCCAATTATTTCCAACCTATCAACATGTTTGTTATCTTCTCTTGTTATAGATTTAATGTTAAAATCTTGGAAATAGACTACAATATCACACATTATATGCTTATATGACTTAATCAAAGATTTCTTTGTCATATTTTGACCTCTCACTTGATTCACAATCAACTCACTATCACCATAAACTTGTAACTCTTTCACACCTTTTTTCCTAGCCCACTCAAGGCCATGAATGAGGGCCTCATATCATGCTACGTTAAAAGTACAACTGAAATAAAATCTAAAATTAGAGTAATACATTTCCTTGTATGGAGAAACTAACATCTCTCCACCACCTAATCCAACATTGCTTCTTGATCTATAAAACATTAACTACCATAAACCATCCATAGTTTCATTTGTCTTCATAAATGTGGCATGAAAGAGTCTTGTTCATGAGGTAAATATACTCCAAGACCAACCTCTTATATTAATTTGTAAGGATTGTGTCCATAGTGTTCAACTCCCCATTCATATAGATATAAATTAGAAACTCCTTCAAGAGAATAAGTTGGAGATTGATCCATGTGAAGTTCTTCCTCATCACTAACAACATAATTGAAATTTTCAAATTTAGGAATGTAGGGTTCTAAATTATTATGATGAATAGGTTCTAATTCAATATTTACCTTAGTACCATACTTATTTCTAAAAACCATGTATGACCAATTTGTTGCCAAGTATCTACCTATCTTGCCTGTAAACTCTCTTGACAAACAAAGAGAAAAGTATGGGGGTAAATTTGCATAACCACATCATGAGGGATGGATAAATTAAGAAAATTATATAAAATAAAATTCATATCCTTGACTACTCCTAAGGTATTTGTTGGTGACCTATCCAATTGTAGAACTCTTTTAGCCATTGGTTCATAATTGAGGCCTAGTTTATTTGCTACTAACTTGGGCATAACTGAAGTATTATCCCCACTATTTATGATAAAATTATGAATTAAAAAATAAAAAATAATCAAATATAGATTAAAAAATAGGATTCTTATCAATTTTCTTTACTTTTCCATCAATGGGCTGAGTTTCATTCACCAAAACTACATTTTCAGTCCTTGTTGATCCAACTAGTTTACCTAGTCCAAGAAATTCCTTTTATCCCAGTATTATCAATGAATCCCATAATTAAATATTAATTTTTAACTTCTTCATTTTATCCACAAAATTGATATTAGGATTGTTCATCTTGAATTACTCTATGGAAGCACTAGTACCTTGTGATGTAGCATATGAAGATGGATGTGTAGGAGCTAATTTTGAATTCTAAAATTCATGATTCTCCTATACCTTAGGAGATGATTCATACCCACCTACCATTGGGGGTGATCTAGGATTAAAAATAGGTCCTTGAGTTGTCCCTTGTGTCTCTTCAACATCCCTCTTCTTATATCTAGTGTTAGAGGATACACTAGCATTCACATTATTTAAACTTCCCAACTAATTGATGGCACATAAATATCCATCTAGATGATTCATAAGAGTAAAATAATGTTGTTTTTTTCCATTTTTAATTTACATCTCAAAAGTGGGAACTTGAGGTACTTGACTACCTTGCATTGTCATGGCTTGACTAGGCATTTCATTGGTATTGAAAAAAATTGATTTTAGTCATTTAAAGGATACCATGGTTGTTATTGAAAAAAAAAATTTGAGTAGGAATAAGGTATATATTATATGATGTATCATTAGTATTTAAAATTTTTAAGGTCTAGCTTGATTTATTTGACTTTGTTCTTGAGCATTACCTTAAAAATGATGCCTATGTACTTATCCAAACTGATTGTAGGGATGATAAGGTAGGTAGTTTTGATATTATTATATTTTGAGATAAACCAATTAATTAATAAAAATTTGAATCAAATTATTTACTTCATTAATCTCATTGGTAGGGGCAAGGATAAACTTTTCTTGGCTATTAGGCAAAGGAGTTAAGGTAGGTAATGCAATATGAGTAGGAGCCTACAAATCAAGAAATAATGGCATTGGTGGTCTAGGATAAATATTACCTACTTGAATAAGATAATTCTCATAATTAATAGATATCTCATAGGAACTAGGTATTTTATTCCCACCCATGGAGTGGATCATCATGGCTACATCACTATTCAATGCTTTTAGGTAATACAAAAAGGCATAATTTTTGGTAGGTCTCACAAGGGCTAAGATCCTATAACATGTATTTTAAAATAGTGAGAATTTCTTTCATGACCTTATAAAAATGATTCAATAGGTTATAATTCCCACCTATATCTATAAATGGCATTGACCCCCATTTGGTTATTAGGCTTAAACCTTGCCTAACAGGCCTGACTAGAACTTTGGAGTTCTATACCACTTTGCTAAGATTATCCCTTATGTTTTTGATTCCTCATGTTTTTATAGGTATGATTCAACTTTAAAAACATTATTTAAATGTCTCTATATAATCTAGTCCACCATTTTCATCATTTTTCTCAAAAAATACATGTTTTATGCATAAAGGAGTGTCATCTATCTAAGACAAAATAGAGGGTACTTTCCCTATTTTCCAAAACAAACCAAATGGTGTAAGATATTAACCAAGTGGTGAGGACATTATAAGCCAAATTTATCCCTTTTTCATCTCATTTGACCTTTCAACTCCCCCAAAAACCAAAACATACCTCTATGAAGGCAAACTGTGTAGGGCTTAGGATGTAGACTATGTATTTCACCATAGGGTCTCTTATCTTTGATTTGTACTCATAATGAGAGTATAAAAAGGTTTTATTACTTTTATTAGGTCTCTTTAAATAACATAAACCATTAGGGCATTTTCAAAACCCTACTTGGTTCCCACCTTATCAAGATTAGTCTAGAATGAGGTCAATTTCTTGACTATGTTTCTCTTTCTTGTAGTTGATCATGCTTGCTTAAACCTAGGTATAGTGTCTAAAAACCTTATTAGATTCATAAAGGATAATTTTTAACTTTTTAGAACAATATGGAATCATAATTATGTTATACCCACACTTAGACCTCATTCCTCAACCTACTATTTCCTATAGTCAACTACAGTTGATAATATTATAGCAAGTAGAGGCTTGTGCGCAAAATGTCATCTTGTAACATGTGCCACTTAACCTTTAGATCCTCTAAGACAATTGGAATCATCTTTAATAGAATATTTTAGGTTTTTCCATGCTTAATTTCTTCTCATGGATGGTATAGAAACTCACAGTCAATTATAGGTGCACATTTTCAAAGGAAGGGACACCTATAGGTGTGAATAGGAGTAAAATTCAATGTATCATCCTATTTAAATGAAAACTACATGATAAGTGTTATTTAAAACTAATTATAACCTCTTAGACAAGGTGCAATGATCTAGTTTGTAACCTTGGTTTTTAGAGTCATCTTGGAGTTTCAAATCCTATAGGTTTCACTACTTGAATTTAGTGCATGAAAGTGCAACTTTGGGTTTCTCAAAAACCACTTTATACTAATCATTTTCCCTCTATATTTTACATATATCTTGTCATATATGGTGGATAATAGTTTTAGTCATCAAGATGCACCAAGAAATTTGAAAACCCTATTATATGACCTTCACCAAATGGCCCAGACCTCTATTTCATGCTTTTAGGGATTAGATCCCTAAACACTATCAGATTATGTTAGAAGGTGACCTCTAATTTTGTTTTCCAATTTGAAACCTCAAATGGGTTTTCCATGATAAATACCAATGATATAACTCCAAATAAGGTTTTACCATTACTCCAACTTCCGCATATGACACCTCAGCGTATTATTAGCACCACATGTAGGTGGACATTTTGATGTGTACAGGAAATGAAAATGAATGCAGATAATGTGCATGAGATGTAGGTCTTAAATTGACTCTTAGACCTATCTAAAATATTACCAATATAATATTTTAGTTATCAAGGACATTTCTCAATCTCAAATTCTCATTTTCAACATGCTTGGTTTCCATGAAAACCCCTATAGGTAGACATTTTGAGTTGCATATAGATAGGTAGTGACTATGAGGATGGATAGTGTGAATTATATTGAACATAAATTATTTTTAAGCCTATATCAATACCTACAAATGGATGTTCAAAGCTTTTAATGTTTTCAAATAGATGTGTTCTTAGTTTCCACATGATTTTCTTCATCTAAGCACCTGTAGGTGCACTTTTATGGTAGACAGTGTGGAAGTACTGCATACAATCAACTACAATGGGTTATTTATCATTTGGAGACTCAAAACACTAATTAATGTTTATATAGGATATTACAAAGATTTTAAACCTTAATTATACTTTTTTGGATGTTCTCATACCCTCCAAAAGTCATGGCTAACACTGAGGATGAGTTGGGAGTTGATTGTGCATGCTAATGGATTGCAACCTCAACGATGTTTACCTTGGATGTTGAAAATTTTTAAATAAGGATATTTCCCTACCCCTTGTATTGATTAATACACCATGTTAATTTGCATTGAATCCATTTTAGAGAAAGACACTTTTTGCAAATGGTGAAATTAGAGTGCAAGTCCATTATCAACACCTTCCTGCAAAGTGAGTTATTTGAGATATCAAAATATTTCCAAACATGAGACCAAACATGGATAAAATTAAAGTACATATTCAACATAATCTATAGATATAATCACCAAGTGAGATATATATAATATTCCAAACAAGAACAAAACCTATAGGGTGTAGGAATTAGTGAGTAGAAAAACACAGTCAATTTGTTAGGGATGATTCATAAAGAATGGTTAACCAATCCTTGAACAATTATTATGGAAATGAATATCTATAATTTTAATTTCACCTATCAAAGGCATTTGGTTTTCTGAAACATCCTCAACTAGTTGTATCAAGAATAAACATGTTGACCACTTTTGTGTCTAGAAGGGTGAAGAAGGAAAATAACAATTTTCAACGTTTTTAGCACTTAAAAATCATGTCAAGAATTGAGATGAGTTTGAGGAAGATGAAAAGACATTATTTGAACTTCTCCCATGTGTCACATTCCCTCATGGGATGTACAAGTGCCAAAATCCTCCCTTTTTAGTTGATTTCTTGATTTTCAGTTAGAAAACCTACAAGATTCATATGGGACTAACATTCATAATAGATAAATCTAACTTATTGGATGTTTCAAAGTAAAATAGGTCACTTTTAAACCTTGAAAATTGTGACACTTGTATCTATGACCCCTAAATGCCTACTAAGTGACTCAAAATGACATATAAACTAATCAGACTATTACTAAGGCTAAAAGGCATCAAATTACATCAAATAGACAATAACATACCCCATGAAAAATAATTAGACCCCTAAAACATCTAGAAACTAATTTTTTACTTATAGGGGTCTCAATTTGAACTGTAGGGTCAAATTTGGTCAACAATAACTAGATCTTCATATGCCCTAGTAATTGGCTTTCCCAAAAGTAACCATGACTATGGATATAAC